>RJWH01001473.1:136661-150213 GCA_004363575.1 Solenodon paradoxus
TTTTTTTTTTTTTTTTTTTTTTTTTTTTTTTTTTTTTTTTTTTTTTTTTTTTTTTTTTTTTTTTTTTTTTTTTTTTTTTTTTTTTTTTTTTTTTTTTTTAAGGAAAGGTGAAGGCAGGAATGTAGGTGAGTAGTGAGGAAGAGAGAGAGGAGAGAAGGAAGAATCATTTTATTTTATTTTTATTTAGTTATTCATACTAGTTGTCTCCCCTGGAGCCAGGATTCCAACCCAGGGATTGTGGCCTGTACTCCTTTGGAAGCAATTTACCCAACTACTTCTTGTTTCAAATGAATCTTTTAAAACTGAGTTTTGTCATCTGATCACAGAAGATGTCAAGAGACATAATCTGAGTTTCTAGAATAAAGCAACAGTCACTTTGTGGATAAAATCATGTGGCAGGGAATAGTGGGCAGCTTCTAGGAATTAAGAACCCCCAACTAGAGATTAGCAAGTGAGAAGGGCCTTCAGTCCTACAACCACAAGGAACTGAATTCTGCAATAACCTGGGTGAGCTTTGATGAGAACATGATCCCCAGATAGGAAATGCATCCCAGACAATGCCTAGATTTCAGTGCCTTGAGACTGAGTAGGAAATGCATTGCCCATACTTCTGACCTACAGAATTGTGATTCAATAAATTTGTGTCAATTTATGCTGTTGTTTGTGACAACTTTTAACAAATCAATAAAAAACTAATATACTGTCCTATGGTAGTCATTCACTAAGTATTTGTGGAATGACTGAATAGAATTTTGATATACACATGGTAAAGGTAAGATAAATTTATTTAAAGGGTTAAGCATGACTCAATAATAAACTAGTGAATTAAGCTGAATGGGATAAGTTTCCTGATCAGCCTTCATACTGCTCCCTTTCTAAGCCACTCTCACCCCTTCAGCTCAGTGTGCTCTTGAAGCTGCTAAACCCAGATGGTAACAAGTTTAGTTAGAACTGCAACCAGGCAAGACAGGATACTCTACAAAAATTCTTGTGAATTTAGCTCTAGCTTTCAGATGTTTTTAAAACCACACATCGCATTATTCAATACATTTGTGTGATATTAATATGTCATCTTTAGATAGAAAGTAAGTGCTAAGCTAAAATATTAATGACAATGCAAAGAAAAGATGTGAAAAAATAAGGGTATATCTATTAATATTTTACACAAAATGAAAGATGATTTGAATTAGTCCACAGATCTACTTCAAATCTATTTTGATTATAAGTGCAATATAATTAATACATATATGTGCATATGTTATATAAAACAGGATATTTTATTTAGAATAGCTATGTTATTAAATTTAAAGTTCAATTACAATAAACATTTTGGAATTTAAACCTCTCTCCTTTTAAGTATGCACATAAAATTAGAAAAAAATCAAACAAATAGACAATCCATGAGCTCAATAATCAGTACTGTAAAATCTCAGAAAGTCATCAATGAATGTAACTATAAATGGTCAGAAAGAAACCAAATCAGTACGATGTGTCTGGACATTACATTGAAAACAACATTATAGGATCTAGAGGGTGAATTTTAAGAGATTATTCACAGCACTTTTTAAAAGCATTGGCTTCTATAGTATTCTAGAAATCTGATAACTGTTGATATTAATATTTATTTATTTACCACCATTTTTCAAAGAGTATTTGAGGCGATAAGATAAATCATTCCCAAAGTAAAGTTGAATAAACATAAATCAAAAAATTGAAATGAAAAGGAAAAGCCAAACTGCTCATTTCAATGTCTAATATAGTTGCTATAATGAGCATTAAATTTGGCTTTATTATAAGGAAGAGGATATACTATTAAAGAAAAAATGTAAGTGATATTACAAGTTTTATTTGACCTAGCCAATCTTATGACTTCATCTCCCCCTCTTCCTTTTTATCCACCGTCTTCCTTTTTTTTTTTTTTACAAAAATAAAATTGATATATCACTCTTGTAAATATATTTGGTCAACTTTGTATATAACAATTAGAAAAAGAAATCAGAGAACATGGCAGGAAAGTGACAAAATGGTAAAATTAAGAAGTTAATAAAAATATCAGAAGTTCCCATTAAAAAGGTAAAAAGTCAAGTTATAAGGTAGAAAATATATTTGCTATACATACTTAACAGCTCAGAATACACAAAGAAATCACACAAACAAAAAAGGAAATAGATAATATGATAGATGAACAAAAGAATTAATAAAGCACTTCACCAAGGGTATATCTGATAAAATATGAAGGTGAAAAACTTTATTATTTATCAGGTACATGCAAATTTAAATCATAGACACCACTCTGTATAACTAACATTAAATTTAGAAAGAGACAAAGTCAAGTGTTGGTGAAGATGTGGAACAACTGGAACATATGTGTAGTGCAGAGAATGTCAAATGGAACAACTACTTTGGAAAAATGTCAATGTCTAGTAAACCTGGATATATGAACATGGCATATGCTAGAAATTTCACCCTTTGACAGGAGCCCAACAAGTTGTATACATATGTATATGTTCAACAAAAGACATGAATAAATACACTGATAGCAGCATTATTTATAATAGCCAGAAACTGGAAACAAGCCAAATATCCATCCAAGAATAATTTCTTGCATATTCATACCATAGAATACTAGTACTGTATAAGACAATAAAATGAATAAACTACAACACCAGTAACAAAAATAAAGTACAAAAACATAATGATAAGCAAAAGTCTACATATAAAAGAGAGTATACTAAATGAACACATTAATATGAGTGTTTCAAATAGCCAAAAGCTACCACAAGTGTTATAAGTACTGAAAATAGGTTTCTGCTATTCTGTTACTCTTCTATTTATTGATCTGGTTTGAACTTAAGAGTTTAATTTTGTGAACATTTACTGAGCAGTATAGTTGTGAGTTGTATATTTCTGTGCATATGTTATATGTCAGTCATATTTTATTAAAAAGAAAAACTAAAGTACCATCCACTCATCTCCAAAAACCCTCAACAGAATAGTACTTCACTGACCTGTCCCTACACAGTTGAAAATGTAGATAAATTAAAAATTAACACTTACAGATTGTTAAGTCAATTACTAAAACTTCATCTAAAACTATATTGTCATTAAATATCCATTTCAAATAAAAAAGCATGCTAACAGAGCACACATACACACACAGTGGTTTCATTCCCTTGTAGTAACACAGATAACTATTTATTTAAATTATGAAACATTCCCTTAATTCATTAACATTATGTAGGTTTAAGATATGCATTATTGTACAACAACATCCACAGATAATTATAATTAATATCTGAGATCAATTTTAATTTTAAACATTTGACTAAAGTATTATCAATTGAATTATATGGTTAACAAAGGTTGAGAAATAGGTTATGATTTGTCAGTGATAATTAATCTTCTAAGGACAGAGTCTAAAAAATTTAAGTAGTATTCCAGAAAAAATTTAGCTACTAAGTCACGCTAGGGTTCATTAAAGTCTAAGATTTAAACAATTAAAAGCAAACAACTATATGAACTACAGTCCTTGGCATTTAAAAATTCAAAATAGGATATGATACAAAAATGTAATGTATTAGAGAAGGAATGCCGATTATAATTGTTATAGGCGTGATATACATTTTCTATGCTTCATAAAAATTTATCTCAAATTTAGCAACTTAAAAGCAGTACAAATTAATGTCTGTTTCCATGGGTCAAGAATTCTGACACAACTTATTTATCAGTTTTAAATAGTCTTATTATTTCTCTTGTTTACATTGCTACATGCATTTTAGAATATTGAAATCATATTTCAGTTGTATTTCACACCACACCCACCACCAGTTATAGTGCCCTTTACTACCACAGTAAGTGGTAGTCCCTCTTTCATCTTCTCTCTCCTCCCATCCCCTTGGTAGCATAGTTGAGTTCTGTGAAATTTCTTGAGATTTGTCTGTCTCTTTATATTCCACATGAATGAAAAAGTACTTCTCTTTTTTTGCTTCTGGCTTATTACACTTACCATGATAATCTCCAGTTTCATTCAGGTTGTTGCAAAAGGAATGATTTTGTATTTTTAGCAGCTGCATAGAATTCCATTTAGTGTATATACTATGGCTTCTTTATTAAGTCATCTGTTGTTGGACATTTAACCTGTTTTCATGTCTTGTTTATTGTGAACTGCACTATAATGAAAGTAGGTGTACATATATTTTTTTGATTGGTGTTTTGATGTTATTTGGGTATATGCCTAAAAGTAGGATTACTGGATTGAATTGTAGATTAATAATTTTTTGATGAATCTCCATATTGTTTTTCAAAGTGGTCACATTCATTTACATTCCCACAAACAGCATAGGAGAGTTCCTTTTTCTCCACACTTTCTCCAATGTTTGTTTGTCTAGTATTTTTTTTTTTTAATATATACTATTCTCATGAGTGTGAGGTGATATATAATTCTGGTTTTCATTTGCATTTTTTTGACGGTGAGTGATGTGGAATATTTTTCATGTATCTGTAGGTTTTCTCTCTAGAAAAGTGTCTAGCTCTTCCGTCCATTTCATTATTGGGTCATTTGCTTTTATGTTGCTGAGATATATGGGGGCTCTTGATATGTTTTAGACATTAAACTCTTGTTTAATGTATGTTGTGCAAATATCCTATTCAGTGAATTGCTTTTTGTTTCAGTGGTGTTTTCTTTTGTTGTACAAAAAGTTTTTAGTTTGATGTAGTTCCAGATGTAGTTTCAATTGTTTAGTTTTATTTTAGTTTCTTTTGCTGTAGCCAAAGACAAATTCATGATTGGTGTCATGGAACATAGTTTTCTATATTATCTTCCATATATTTTATGGTTTCATGTCTATGTCCAGGTCTTTGATTTTAATTTAATTTTTGTGTATGGTACTAATTTTTTTTTTTTTTTGTACCTGCTAATTTTCCCAGCACCATTTTTTAAACATACTTTCTTTCCTTCCTCCATTGTATGATCTTGGCTCCTTTGTCGTATCATAACTGCCCATACAGTTAAGGTTTTATTTCTGGGCTTTCAACTTTATTCCACTGGTCTGTGTTTTTGCTCTAACACCATACTGTTTTGATGATGATCATTCTGTAATATAATTTAACTCAGGGACTGTGTTAAAGAACTCTACTCTTCTTTTTTCTGAGTATTGCTTTGATTATTTGAGTTCTTCTGTAGTTCCACACAAACTTCAGCATTGTTCATTTGTCTTGAAAAATGTCTCTAGAATTTTGATGGGAAATGCATTAAATCTATACATTGTTTTGGGTAGAATGACAATTTTAACTGCTAATTCTTCCATTCTGTGAGCATAGGATATTCTTCCATCTCTTTGTTTCTTCTATTTCTTTTGTTAATGTGTTTTAATTTTTAATGTAGACATCTTTTATCTACCTTATTAAGTTTATTCATAGGTATTTTATCTTTTTTGATACTATTGGGAATGGGATTTGTTTCTTAATTTAGTTTCCCTCTAGTTCATTTTTTACATATAGGGATGCAATGGATTTTTGTGTGTTGATTTTCTATCCTGCCAGTTTTCCATATTCATTTATTGTTTCTAGCAGGTGTTTTTTTTGTGTGTGGAGTCTTTAGAAATTTTTATCATCTGCAATAATGATAGTTTATTTCTCTTTTCTGGTTTGGACTTCTCTGATATCCTTTTCTTGACTTATTGTTCTGACCAGGACTTCCAGATACATGTTGAACGGTAGTGGTGAGAGTGGGTATCTTTATCTTATTACAGATTTTATGGCAGAGTTTCAGATTTTTTGTTTTGTTTTTCTGAGTGCAATGTTTGCTATGGGCTTGTCATTTATCATGTTCATTACACTGAGCGATGTGCCTTATATTCTCATTTGATGAGGGAAATTATCATGAATGTGTTGAATATTTTCAAGTTCCTTTTCTCCATCTATTGATATGATCATATTAGTTGTGATTTTCCCTTTGTATATGTGGTGTATTACATTGATTTATATGCAAATGTTGAACCCAGTAATAAATCCCATTTAGTCCTGATACATACTTTTTTAAATGTACTGTTGAATTCAGCTTACCACAATTTTGTTGAGAATTTTTACATTTATATTTATCAGTGATATTGGTCTGTAATTTTCTTTTTTGTTGCTCTCTGTTTGATTTTGGAATCAGGGTAATGTTAACCTCAGAATATTTTGGGGAGTTTTCCTTCCTTCTTCATTTTGTGAAGGAATTTAAGGAGTATAGGAATTAGCTCTTCTTTAAATGTTTGGTAGGACTTGCCAGTGAAGTCATTCCTGGTACAATTTAACTGAGTCCTCATCACAAGGTCTTAACAGTCTCAAATCAAGGGGTCAGCTAGAGCTATGATCATACTGAAGTTCTGAAGGCTTCTTCAAAGCCCCCCCCCCCCCACCCTCAAACCAACAGTCCTCTGGTTGTTGGCAGAATTCATTTTCTAACCACTGCAGGATTCTCCACATTTTTGCTGGCTGACAACTGGGTGTTACCCTTCACTGACTGTCACATAGCCCACTCCATAGTATGACAAATCTTCAAGGCCAACAAGAGAATTTGTTCCAGGAGTCAACTTAAATGGAGTTTTACATAATATAACATGGTCAAGGAGGTGACTATAGTATTCATAGATTTGCCCATTCTAAGGTGAGGGCCTGTACACTAAGGAGTGGTTTCAATCTTGGGGGTTGTCTTAGAATCCTACTTATCACATGTGCACATCATTTTAAATTCCCAACACAAGGAACATATTCAACTAATTTTTAAATCCATTCTGTTATGATGTGAAGATTAGAAATAAATGTGAGAAATGTATTTAAAAAGGGAGGACAGGGAGGAGAAACTATGGTGACTCTATATTGAAAACTACAGAGATAAAAAAATGTAAACTAAAATCTATATAAATTTAAAACTGTCATGCTAAAGTACAATATACAATTTTTTAAAAAAAGAGCATGGGAGGTGTTCTTATCTACTCTAAATGTAGGTACTTAGGGAGGAAAGGCCTGAACCATGCATGGCAAGGTTAGTGTGTGTTTGTGTGTTTGTGTAAAACTGAAACCCTCTGTAAAAAATGGATTTACTGATCCAACTAAATTAGAAAAATATTAACACAGAGACAGAAAAATTTGTCATTTCACTACATTCCAGCTCAGAAAACAAGGTCTCACAGAATTTGCCTCAGAACATTCAGATGAGATTAGGATTTATACTGAGGGCTTGGTACACTTTAAGCAAGAAATTTCCAAGTTCAGCACCAATTTCTTGCTTCTTATTAGTCTAAGTTCTACTCTTCTCTCCGTGAGTCCATTAAAATAAACATTAATAAATACTTATGAAGGAACTTATAGAGGCAAGCACCAAATCAGTATATGAAATGATTCTTTTTCTTTGATAATATTCTTTGCTTTGGAATCTATTTTGTTTACTATTAACATAGTTATTCCACTTTCTTTGGATTAGTGTTGATAGGATATAGCTTTTCCTTCATCCCTTTAAACTATGTTGTATTATTTAAAATGGGTTTCTGGTGGATAGTATATAGTTATATCTTGCTTTTTATTTAGTCTGTCAATCTTTGACATCCATTAAATTAGGATATTTTGATTTGAAGGGGATCTTCTACAGATTTCTGGTACTAACATGTCTCCTCCTCTTCCCTCCCCCACTCTGCTACTCTGTGCTCCCTAAATTCTGACTTGGAAACTCTAACTTCTTCACCCTTTTTACATTCCCAGTTCCATTGCCTCACCTCAAAAGAGCTGTGGGGCTTCTCCTGTGTACCTTTTCCCTAGGAACCCTCTTAATTTTGGAGCTCACCTCATTTATTTTTGTTACCTGATGTTTGTGTATTTAAAAAACTGTTGTTTCATATATATTTTATTGAGATGTTTAGTTGTTTCAGGCAAGGGGTAAACATAGTTCCTGTTACTCCCTCTTGCCTAGATATGGACATTCAAATCACTGTAGAAGAATACAACATGCAGGATTCCCACAAATAAAGCACTGATTAAAATAATTTATCATTAAAAATTGCAAAATACATAAGTTTTGTCTGTCTAAAATCACCAAACTTATATGTGGTAGGTCTGGATTACAAGCTGTTTCTAGGTTAAAAAAAAAAAAAAAAAAAAGCCTGTGATCTTTTCATTAATCTGTGTCCTGAATTTAGCAGAAAAATACAAGAGCAATGAGGACTTTCCATATATAATGTCTCGTCCAAAATTTATGAATTGACCTTAATTAATATTTGAGTCACTGATAATGAAATTAATATCTTTATAATGGCAGCCTTATGGAGCATCACTAACAAACATGCTTTATAAGCTAACAGTAAGTGAAGCTCATTTAACTGAAGAGAAACTTGAATAAAACTGGGCCTACTTTATTTTACTGTCAAACCTTTGTCAATTTGAAAATGCATTCAAAATAAATAGATTACTTCAAAAGAAAATTATGCATATTCCAATCACCTCAAAAACTTTATAAAAACCATTTATACATTTATACATATTTCACTTACCCTAAATTTCCTCCTTCTCCCTGACTATCAAAATAAAACAAGCTATAGTAACAAAACACAGCTCCCTTTTCCATCTTTACACTTTTTTCTAGTTTTCTACTGATTTATTACATAAAACAAGTCTTACAGATTTATTCCAGTTCCTCTTATTTACATCTTTGTGACAAAGTTCAAAATGATTGTTTTTTTCAATCTCTTTAAATTTGTAATAATTTTGATTTTTTGTTTTTCATGGTCCCACTCTGTCTGTCTCTAGGAGATATGAAAATAAAATGATATTTAGCTTTTGCTTAAATCATCCGTAAGACAGGGATCTGACTAGGAATAAACCATAACACCTTCGCCAACTTGCCTCTTGTTCTTCTAAATAACATTTTTGCAGAAGCGAATTCTGATAAAAATGAAGCTATATGATTAGAAATTTTGAGTGAGAAATTCAATATAAATATGTCTTTAATGTACAATGAGCTGTTTCAGTCTTTGTCAATTTCAAATAAAGGACTATTTGAATCTTAGAACTGAAATGGAAATCAGATTTGTTAGATAGATAACATCTATCTATATAGAGATATATTTTCCTTACTCATCTAAAAGTAATACTTCTTTTATTTTAGATTCTCAATTTGTCTTAACAGCTCAAACTATACTGAAGATAAAGACCTTTGTTCACAAAAGAAATAATAGCTTCAAAACTATGATATAATGTTCTAAAAGTTGAGGTGTGATACTGACTCATAACAACTACAGGTGTGTCCTGGTGGCTCAGGTGATAAGTCAGTTGCTGGGGTAAAGATCATGTAAACTACAAGGACCTGGGCTGAAGAGGTTATGAGACCCAGGCCTGGTTGGGGGCAGGCAATCAAAATAAATAAACAAAAATGCTATACTCCCTTCCTGCAAAAAAGCAAAAAAATGCTTCTTCCTCTCACTTTCTAAAAAACAAACGGTCAGACACACTAGTGGAATATTGGGATGCAACTTTAGTCTACAAAACAGACATGGTATTTTCAGGAATGTTTGGTACATGTCTTCAGATCCATTTTGTACTCTCCTTTCAGACCTTTCCTTACTTTTGGTTGTGCAAAGGTTATTTCCAGATTCTTGGGATATATTAGCTTTTTGTTTCTAGTTCTTGTTTAATATGACTGCCTCTCTCTGAGGTGATTCTTCCTTACCTCTTGCTGGAAACTCATCCCCCATTGTTCTAAGGATCTTTAATATAAAGTAATAAATTGACTAATAGAAGGTGAACATATTATTCTTTTTGTTATGAAACTTCAAATAAATACATAAAAGTAGAATGAAAAGGATAATAAACCTCTAAGTACCATCACACAACTTCAGCAGGTATTCATATTTTTCCATTTTTATGAAAGTATATTTTCTCAAATCTATTAAGGATACATTTTATTTTAAATGGGCTCTTCCTGTAAACCTACGTTCGTAACCTGAATCATAACTGTAAAGTGGTTGTGTTTTGTCTGTCTGCAGAGAATCAGGACCCATTCAGAGGAAAGGGAATATGTGAAGCATCATTCTTCTGCAGAAAGCAATTCCTTCTTTTGTTAAAACTAGTGTTTAACTACAAAAGGTCTTTGTTTAACTTTTGAAAAGTTGATACTAGAAATCTCTTAGACACATAAAAGAAATTTCAACAAAATTTTGAGTAAGTCATCATATTTCACAAACATTCATGGAGATTTATCTTTTTTACCCACAGTATTTTCACTCTAAAGTGGATGTTTTTTTGAAGTGTAGGAAGACAAGTACTTCAAGCAGGTTGTTTTTGATCTACCATTATCCAAACCTAAACAGAAGGGACACTATCCTTGAATTCCAAAGATAACTAAAATATTTGTTCTAATTTTATTTCTTAGTTTTAATACTTACTCTTCAATACTTTAATACTTACTCTGAAAATTAAAAAAAAAACATTTTTTAAGAGCAGGATTAAATATGTAATGAGAGACACAGAAAAGTAAAGACATCTAAGGGTATGAAAGGAGGAAGTTGAGGGGGAAAAAATGGTGGATGACTATTTCACTCCTATACCAAAAGAAATTCCAAATGAACTAAGGATTTCAACAACATAGAAAATTGAAACTGTTACAGCACCAGAAGACAACTTGGAGAAATTTCTAAAAATAATCTTGTAATGGAAAAAGTTTTTTAAACTGTGACACAAATCCAGAAGGCATAAAGGAACCCAACTGGATCACATGGGCATGTTTAGTTGCAAGAGTGACTGAATAGTTAAGTGTCTGCCAAGGGGAAGAGGACTGTTAATGATTGACTTGGATATGTTAGGATTCATCACTCAGGCAGGATGCAATGCCATCTTGAACAAAATTATGATTCAGTTAGGAAGAAAGAAGGTGGGAGTAAGTTTATGGATAAACAATGAAGAGTGCCTGACCTAATCCTTACCTTTCCTTACAAAATCCTTAGATTTTGTCATTGACTGATTTTATATTCTCGTAATGTTTTCTTTTAATTTCATAAGTATAATAAATGTCAATATATCAAAAAGTTAATCAAAAGTATTAATTATAAAATATTTGCTACTATAGAATATGACTAATATAAAAGTTTTGGGAAATGTAGCTTATAACTCAATAAAATGTTGAATAATGGAATAGTTATAAAATTAATGAAACATGTTTATCTTATTTTTATAAAATGAAAGAAAAAATATTTGATCATCTTATCCAAAAGAAAAAATAAAATTAATTCAAAAATAAAAATAACTATAAGGGATTAAAAAAACTGTTTTAGATGAAATGAATCAAATAATTTTATTCCTTTAATAAATATCAGATCTTTTATTCATAGTAAGTGAACAATAGTAAACCTTTATAATTGCAAAATACAGAAAATAAAATAGGTATCACCTTCCAATAATTATTTAAATTAGGTGAATTTATTCCTGTAATATTATGATTGGCTTAGTAGAACATTTTTTTAAAGTTTAATATATTTATATCATCTAAAAACAAAGATTATATAAGCATATGTTATGCAAGCATCATATTGTCAATGACCTCAGTCAGAAAGCTCAGGAAATTAGAACATCAATACATAATGCATTTAAGAAACTTCAAGCCAAAATCATCTTATACTTTGGTTAATGCCAAGTCTTAAAAAGCTGATTAATTTTACTTGAGAAAAGCACTGTTTTAAACAATCAAGCTATGTGCATAAGTAACATATTTTAGCTGAGTAGGAAAATAACATGGCCATGTATTTTTCAACTTACTGTATTTATTTTGATTTTTAAACAAAAAAATCCTTGAAATGCTTTTCTAGGTGTTCAGTCATCTCAAAAAGAAACTTAATGGCTATCCTTTTTATTAGCTAAGACATTAAAGATATTTATACCAAAGTACAAATGCTGAAACTCTAATCTTTCTTAAGATTAATAAACACAAGCAAATAAAGAAGTGGTAAAATAGAAAATATAAATCCATTCTAATACATCACTGCCAAAAATCAAAGTATTTCTGTTCCAAACAAAACTCTAATTATCTGTGTTACCATATTTACTCAGATTCTGTAAATAAATCAATGCATTTTGACCTTGTTGTATTATTCAGGTTTTAAATCCCTTTTCACTCCTCAGTAGTTTTTATAATTTCATAGAAGATATTTTTAGTTATTTCCAAAACATAGCCAAGATTTATTCATTATTCAAATTTTTAACTATATAAACCTGCAGCATACTCCAATTCATTAGCATTCCTCAATCACCATTACTTTTCACTATATTTATTTCTATTTATTATGAACCGATTGCCTTTATTAGTCAACTTTGTTTTCACAACAAATTATCCTAGAAATGTTTCTTAAAATAACAAGTTTATTCCAGTTCACATTACACATTAGTTGCCAGGTTTTCCCACCCTTTTGCCCTATGTATCTTCTTATTCTAGGGCGCTGACTGAAGGAACAGAGTAGAAAATATAGAACATTTCATTTTTATAGCATGGGCAACAAGACTGTTGAAAGAAATATTCAATGACATAAATCTCTTCCTGTTTATATACCCTCCTCAAAGCAAATCATACTATTAAACCTGATAATGGAAAGCATGCTCCAGGGAACTGGAGGCCCTGAAAGTCCTATGGCAACGTGTGGGAACAAATAACCTTACAGATAAGCAGGGAGGAACTTACTAGGAATACAAACTCTCTATCCTATCCTCTTATGATTAATACTTCAGAATCATTTTAAAAAATTGTAAAATCTATCTTCTTTGCTTTTCACAATGAACCAGTTCCTTCAATTCTTCCCCCTCAATCTACTTTGAGTATTGTTTGATGGGAGATCAATTTAAGAAGGAACTGTGTTCCAATATAAATATACAAATACTAAAAGGGAACATGGTTGTTTTGAATGGGCTCCTATACCATCTTCACAAAAATTACATCTTAAGCTACTGAAAGCATCTAGAGACGTGATCATGGATTCCCTGATTAGTTATGTGTTGTCGCAATGATTAGAGGAGAAACCAGAAGACAGATGTTGAATATCGTTCTAAGAACACCATCATACAGTGAAACTTTGGAAAGTTGGCAAGTTTGGTAGATTAATCTTGGGAGCTATGGTTTCTAATTTACTAAATGGAAATAGTAATATTTATTCCATAAGGATATAAAAAATGAGCTGGCATATAACATCATGTAGAATTTTAAACTACTAGCTCTTTCCTCTATTAAAATGTTTTTTTTAAAGGTTTCTAGAACTTAATACACCAGACCTCACAAAACTTCAGAAAAAATAATTAATCAATTGTTTTGAGTATAGCATGAGAAACATTGTTTATATTCACTGTGAAGAAATTCAAAGGGCATAGCAAGATTTTATTTATTTTGTTTTGGTTTTTAATAAGATTAAGTTGATAGAAAATGCTATACTCATTTTGAAATTAGCATGGCACTTTTCAAAATCACTTAAAATACACATAGAAATAATGCAGGTTGAGGATTTATTGTTTGAACATATACCTAAATAATATTAATAATGGATTC
>RJWH01001473.1:150313-369666 GCA_004363575.1 Solenodon paradoxus
GGAGAGGAGAGGAGAGGAGAGGAGAGGAGAGGAGAGGGAGAGATTAGGCCAGCAAACTAGAAACTTGGTAGAAGTTGACACTAATCTTGAGGCAGAATTTTTCCTTCTCTAAGAAGTCTTATTTTTTGCTCTTAAGGCCTTCAATTGATTAGGTGAAGTCCATGAACATACTGAGAGTTAGCTCCTTTACTCATCCTCGCCTGTTAACCATGTCTTCAATTTGCCTTCACACCACCACCTAGGTAGTATTTAAATAAATAACCAGGTAGCATAGCCTAGCCAAGTTGACAGAGAATTAACCATCATACATACCAAAAAGGTAGAAGAAATAGTTAATATATTGTATTGTATAATAAAATATTAAGCCAAAACCAAAGGAGTACGTCAGATTAAACACTTGCACAAATATAGCACCCATTACCGGCTTCCTTCCCTTTCCTTTCTCACTTTCCAGCTCTGCAGTAGAGTTTTGGAGATTACCTCCAGAATAATTTACTTTACAGATAATAATAATTTACAGAATAATCTAATTCTAGTCTTTGGGACTGCTTCTGGAGGAACCCAACCTAAGCCAATATGTATTACTATCCATACATTTAATATGAGTGAAAAACTAAACTAAAACCCAGGGAGATTAAGTAACTTAGGTAGGCCTCCTAGCACTGGCAAATGAGAGATTGAATAGTTCCTGGCCCAGAAACCCAGGTTTGGGGCTGAGTTACTATGTGCATTTATTACACGGTAACACTCTGTGAATGTTCCACAAAGACTCTGAAGTGATTATAAAACCACAAAGATTTCAATTCAGTTTAGTTTGTCTTTTCTAATATAATTGATCTTAGTGTTAAATGCTGCATTTATTCATGTGACTAGTTGACTAAATGTCTGCCTCTCTAAATTATATGCTCCAAGAGAGCAAAGACCAGACCTATTTTGGCTCATCACTATTTCCCTGGCACTTAATACATATTGTAATTGGAAGCAAAGAAGAAGTGGAAGCCATGAGTAAGCAGCAATTGAGGGAGAGAGGGGTGGTTAATACTGGGTGTAAATTCAGAATCCCTAGAAGCTGTGGCTGTTTTAAGCAGAGAAACGAAAGGAAGTAGTGACAAAGCACTTGAGTCATGGGAATGGGTCTGCCACTGAAGAGATAATAATATGGTCCCCATTCTTCAGACATAATCACAAGAACAAGCATGCTAGGTTTCTACTAATGCTTCTTCCGGATCTTTAATAAAAGACATTACAGTTTCCTATGAGACCAGATATTTTATTGTGGGACAGTTTTCATGCCCTACCTTACTTCCCTAAGAATCTGTATAATAAATCTTCATTACTTTAAAGTGAACTGATGACACCTTTGGAGCTTAAAAGCTAATGCATCTGTCAAATGAGAACAAGATTGACATTTTTTTTAAGAGTTGTGAAAGAGACAAAAGAAACATGTTGACAACTTCAAATACTCTACAAATACAACATGAATTTTGCTTTTTTGATACTTTATTTTTTAAATTAAACTTTTTTTATTGCAGTAACTTTTATTCTACACATTAAAAGAAACATATAGGTTCCCTCTATTGCAGTTTCCCCATTCCTCAGATATATGTCAATATACCCTGCCCCCAACCAAATCACCAAGTGATCTTGAACAGCATGAATTTTGAACCAGTTTTAATAAAGTAAAAGGTATTATCGAATTATTTATTCAAAATACTATTATATTCATGATAGTTTTTCTTGAATCTTTCTCATTTGATTATCAATTATCTTATGACTAATGCATAATCACCTTTGCTTTTATTATTTTGTTTGGCTCAAAATACATGTTAAAAAAAAGGAAAAAATAGGATATATATTTGGAATCAAGTTATATATAGTCTTAGAAAACCACTCCTTCTTGTCAGCACTGCTCTAATGATAATATGCATTACTGAGAAATGATGAGTTCTCATTTCAGTCACAGCATGAGTAACACTGAATATGCTTCCTAGCCATTTGTGCTAAATAGACTTAGCTGGTCATAGAGTAGGATAAACTAAATATAAAATGTTTCAAGTATAACAAATGACATTCTAAAGTACCTATGTTTAATAAAAATAAATTCTTTGTCATAAGAATTCTCAAACCCTGGGGTAGAAGGTACTGTCACTGCCAAGTTCACACCTACTTGGAATTCACCTGTTCTGTGCATGCAATGGTGTCTCATTGAAAACACCAGTAACTCTCTACCTGAAATATTCTTTAGCCATGGGAGATGCTCAGCCTGTCTATGTGATAAAATGGAGGTTCTGGAAAGGAGAAGCTTCCAAGAGCAGGTCTCATTCAGTGACAAATGGAAGCTGATGAATAGAACAATACTTAATCCTTAAGTGTGACAATTCTCAAGTAAGTTCTCTGCTATCTCCAGGAGCCCTTAGTGGTACTCAGCCCAAGTTGCTCTTAGTAGTAATTACTCATTAACTCATCCTGCACTGGTTTCCTTGTCTTCTCTACACTTCTTCTAAAATTTACTCCCAAACACAAGATTTAACACTCATTTATATTCAAGTCTCACATCTGCTTCTAGAGAAACCCAAACTGAGCTATTTGGTCTGTAAAATAATTTTACTAAATCCATGGAAAATGAAAAAGCATTAATATACAGTGAACATTTTATTTTAACAACTAGATAAACTATGTCTAGAAAGTTAAAATAGAAAAAAGTCATGTTAATATAACAGGTTAAGTTGAAAAGTTCTTCAAAGGAACATGGGAACTGAATAATAGTAATCAGAAATAGAAAGGTAATCTTCGTTTTGTAAAGTTACATTATTCACAATTTCTTTTTACATACTTAAAACTCTCACCTTATTTATCTATAATTATCTCAACTCAAGCCTCTGATTAACCTCTTCATTGTATAGTTATTTTAAAGACTACTAAAAAGGCTTGTGTAGCCATATGTTAGCTGGATTTAGAGGAGAAGGAGCTACCTGGAGAAGCTCAGGTAGATCAAAGAATGCAACCTGAATTACAGACTTCATAGGATTACCAAAGTAAAGAGGTCAAAGGTTAGTGAAATCTGATTATGATCCTGTTGGTTTTAAAGTTGTTGCTGATACAGTAAAAGAATCAGAGTGCAATTATGAAGGAAATATGGACAAGTCCCACTCACCCTGGTGCCCCCACTATCCTCCCTCCCCCTGATCCCATCTCATTCCTTGAAACCATTCCAGTTGTTTTTTTCTTTTACTTCTATCATGGGGCACTATCATGTAAAGGAACCAAAGCACAGAAAGGAAATATGCAGATGTTCCCAGTCAAAAGAATAATAGGCAAAGGAAAACAGATTAGAAACAACGAAAGAAATTTCTGATAAAGAATAGTGAAAAGTCAGAAAAGTATTTTCATTATGTAATTTATCCTATTGTCCTAATAGTAAAAAGTTACTTTTCTACTCTTCTTTTCAAGAGAAGGGATATTTAGCTCCAATTGCACTAAGTTCTTTTAATCATATATAAGTTTAAATGTTTCAAAAAGGATCCTGATAAATTCTTTTGAAGTTAATTTTACAGCCTCAAGAATCACATGCTGTACTTTAATTTCGCCACAGTGCCTATAATTTTCATAAATATTAGTTTTCATACCACATACCGTAATCTCTGAAGAACTCTTTACTTCCTCATCAAAATAATTTCCTTTATCCTGTGGCTTCTGAATGTTATTGTCTCAAACATCTCCAGAATAAAGAAATTTATGTTTCTGAGGATTTTAAGATGAAATCAATAAATGCGGCATGGACATTAGTGATTAGGAATAAAGGTTTTCTTTAAATTTTGTGGGTCGATGAAATCTTTTAACACTATTTAGATAAACTTGGAAGCCTATTTGTACGGCCAAGTATGGAATACAATTTTGGAATACAATAGCTCTTCAAACAGAGCTGTAAAATTGCATTATTTCTTATTTAGTCTTCCCCTCTGAAATTTCTCATATATTTGTTCTAAACTTTTGAACATCTCTAAAATCATTACTAACTTAGAATTACTTTTTTGCATGTTGAGGTATCAGAAGTACAAAATATTTTAGAATGTATAACATTCGTATTTGAATTGCCAGAATGAGTCAACTTTCTTTAATTAAAATTTCAGATTCCTTTTGCCTACAAGCCTTCTCCCAGCATTTCTCATTAATACTAGACTTAATTCAATACCTGGAGTAACTTTCCCAAATCACAAAGTCATTGTTTTACTGAAGGTAAAAGCTATTTGAATTTTCTTTTTCTTTTGTATAGTTTTGTTCTTTGTTACTATTACCTGTGAATTTAATTAACAGACTGTTTACTTCCCTTTGTTAACTGATGTTACATAACACTACAATTAACACCAATTCCTGCTGAATTCCTGTAATGCCTCTCTCCAAATAGATAGTTCATATTTTTTTAAAAGAATTCTTCAGTTTTCAACTCACAAAATTTCAGGAAATTATATCTATGTCATGAAATTCAGGGGCTTGAAAGAAATAAAGAGAAATACAGAAGGAGAAATTGAGGGAGAAATTAGCAGAAAAAAGACAATATGAGACTGAGAAAAGGACAGAAGATCAAGGTGAGTAGAAAAAGAAAAAAAAGCAATTAGCAAAAAGACAGCAGAAACATTTAACCCTTTGGGAAAGACTAAAAAAGTCACTGAACAAACAAGGCTGATTTGAAATTAAGTAACTACATAAGGGTTTGTCCAATAAAAAAGAATATATAAAATCTTTGAAAATACCTTATCAAATATAATAGTAATCTCTTTGGATGAAAAGAGTGGTGTTAACTTTGACTGAATATAAAGTAAAATATTTGTATTAGGTTGATTTACAAATAGACCTAGTAGGACTTTTCTACTCCTTGATAAACTGATGTCCTAAGATGTTAGCTGATTGAATCCAGCATCTGTTAAAAGGATGGAGATATGTTCAAAGAAGTTGTCAAGATATCTAAAATAGGCTAGACAATAGGATTGACCACAGGTTTTATTTGCAGTATAGTTTTTTGGGTACCTATATTTATATACAGTAGCCCCTCACCTACGGCGGGAGTTACGTTCCAGAGACCCCTGCAATGGGTGAAAATCCGCAGAGTAGCGGTGTTATAATTTATATTTTAAGGCTTTATAAACCCTCCCTACTCTCCTATAAATCCTTCCTACCTTCCCACACTCTTATGAACACTTTCTACACTCTTAAACCTATGTAATTTTAACAACATGTAAATTCTATGTGGGTACTCACTAGTGAAGTGTACGTATACTGCAAAATCTAGCGATACAGCGAAAATTCCTCAATACAGAATTAGATGTATTTTAAAAAAAACCCATGATACAGTGAAGCCACCATATAGCGAGGGACGACTGTATACCTATATATAACTAGTATTAGATTGCATTAGTCTTTAAGTGCTAAGGAATTTTCATAAAAGTAGAATTCTGTGAGCATGACCTGAAATCTCAAGCAGCATGCAGATAAGTTTATGAGCATGTACAGATCAGTGACAGCCTAGAGCTGGTAAGAGGTCAGTCTAAAGTCCTTCATTCAAGAAGGCTGAGAGTGGCAATTGCGATGGAAGTGTTGAAGGATTGGAATGCTAACCCACAGTGGGTTTTCAAGCAAAAACTACACGCAAGTTTGTTGGCAGGGGTTGGAAAAAGTACTCTGATGACTTCTTCTAACTCTGAGGGTCTCAGGTATGAAAAAGAAAAACACGTTCCAGGAGTCCACCTTAAAACTAGGACTTCATTATTTTTAAGCATTATAGAACTACTACTTCACTATGTACTTCTTCATTTCCTAACCTCTTTTCCAGAGTTTGTCAACCAATCCCTGTATTTCTTATGCACCTACCTAGTGAATGACATTGAGTCACCTATTGTTCCTTTGAGAATCATTGTATACTTTCTTAATTATCAGAGTTTACTATGGTGGTTCTTAGACTTAAATTTGTAAACTTGAAGGACTCATTCATACATAAACTGCTGCAGATTCTGATTCAGAAGGCCTGGAGTGGGCTCCAACAATTTGCTTTTTAAGAGGTTTCTAGAATGTTTCTAGAATCTTCACTTTCCCAGGAGGTATACTGCAGAGATAAGCTTAATGAAACCTTTAGGATTACTGTTTTATCCTTTGCTACAGATCTGGCAAATTGGTTAATGAGGAATATATTTTGCATTCATTTTGCCATCTTTTTCAGGAGTCTTTTCCTTTTTTCTGGTCTCTTTTACACATCTCCCTCCTATCCTTAAAGTGCTCCTACATTGTTTTGATTATCCTTAAGAGAAAATAATGATGTACAAGATCATTATTTAATGGTATTTATTGCACGATTCCTCCTGGGATCATTTTAAAGAACCATATATAAATTCAAAAGGGCTAATGAGCAATACTGTAATTTAAAACTATGGGAGTCATTGCTCTCCATGTTTACACATAATTACTTTATATTTCAATTAAAGGCAAAACAAAACCCATTTTCCTGATTTTTCTTATTTATTTATTTTTTTAGAGGAAGGAGGGAAGATAGGAATGAAAGCAGGAGGTAGACAGGTAAAGGAGGAAAAAGCATTTTTATTTACCCATTTTGTTTGTGGCACCCCTCCCTCTCCACGCCGTATTAGTAACCTGCAGACTTGCACAAGTGTGGTCTTGAGAGAAAATGGATGTAGTAGAAATCAGCTTTCATAACCCAAATCTGACTTTCTACTCAAATTCTTAGCCCTCCCCATCTGCCTCCCTTTTATCGTTTTTCTAAGTTGCAGAACGTAGTTTTTCTTTTAGCTTTTAAGGGGTACATAGTGGTTTATGCAAGAAAAACGAGATTATTAGTACCGCCTCGCCCTTCGAGGTACTACCCCCACCTCCAGCTCGGTTTCTGAGCCGCCGGCTAAGGGGTGTTTTTTTCTACCAGTCAGGAAGTAGGGAACCGGCTTCGCGGCATCTCTCTTTCCTCTTCCTTCCTCTCCAGGGGTTTCTTGTCCCTCTCTTCTCTCCAGTTTCCACGGCTTCCGAAGCCACTCGATCTTTTGCTCAGGTTCCCACTGTTCCCCTCCTCCGCCCCATCCGCTCATCAAACAAAGACCAGGGCAGCAAACGCGCGGTCGACTGCAAGACAGCAGAAGCTGCCGCAACTCCACGCTCTGTAACCCTAGCGGGACCGCAAGCACAACTGCGCATGGCTAGTCCCCGCCGCTTCCTTCCCTTCCGAGCCTCGCTTTTCCTCCCTCCAAGCCCAGCCCCGTTCCACCCTCACGCGCTTGCCCAGAAGCTGGCCTCTCCCTCCCCCTCCCCCGCCTTCCCTCCGCCCCACCTCCCGTGCCCCGCCTTCCTTTTTCTCTCGGATTTCACTGAGCGCTCCAGGTTGGGAGCATTTCAGTCCATTTCCGCACTACCCCGCTCCTCTTCCTCTTCTTCCCACCCCTTCCATCTCCTGCCTGGTGGAGAATGAAGCGGCTGCAGTGGCCCCAGCCCCTGCAGTGGCACCGGCGGTGGCTGTGGTGGGGGTGGCCGGAACTGGGGTGGTGAAGAAGCGGCAGCGGTGGCTGAAGGAGCGGCAGCCGCTCCAACTGCTTTCCCCGGGCTTCCCTTCCTCTTAGTGCAGCCAGGAAGTTTTTCGCTACTGTGCATGTGTGTGCGCGTGAGTGTGGGTGTGTAAGGTGAAGGTTTGGGCGGCGTTTGTGCAGGCGTTGGATTTTTTGCCCACTTCGCTTCCCGTAACACGGGCAGCTCGGGAGCCTGGGCTGTGGCCCGAGGAGGGGGCGCGGCGGCGGGCTCCCTTCTTTTGTTGTTGTTTCCTCCGCCTGGGGAGCTGAAGGGGGGGACGCGCCTGGGTGGGGCGGCTCGGAGCCGGGGCCTGGTGGCCCCCGGGGCTCCCGAGCGGGCAGGGTAGGGCTGTGTAGAGCGGGCTTCAACATGATGGCGGCCGAGGCCGGCAGTGAGGAGGGCGGCCCGGTGACCGCCGGGGCAGCAGGAGGCGGCGGGGCCGCGAGCTCCAGTACCTATCCGGCTGTGTGTCGGGTGAAGATACCCGCGGCCCTCCCGGTGGCAGCCCTCCCGTACTCTGGGCTGGCGGAGGCCGGAGTGACTGGGACTCTCGGTGGCGGAGCTACTTTGGGGTCAGGGTTCCTAGAAGCCGGGTCTGTGGCAGGGGCTTTGCGGGGGTCGGTACCGTCAGGAGGTGGTGCTGCTTCTAGTGTGGCTGGTGCTGCCCCTGCCGGACTTGGCGGGGAGATGGCTCTCACCAAGGGGACCACTTCGTTACCTACTGAGACCTTTGGAGCCGGCGGTGGATTCCCTCCTTTGCCGCCGCCTCCTCAGCTGCCCTCTTTGGGTGTGGGCCTGGGAACAGTGGACGAAGGTGACTCTCTGGATGGACCAGAATACGAGGAGGAAGAGGTGGCCATCCCGCTGACCGCTCCTCCAACTAACCAGTAAGTCCAGACAGCTGTTCCGGGACTCGGGCATCTGACTACTTGAAAGAAGTGGGAAAGTACATACCTCCTTTGAGTTGTGTTTCCTTCTGAAAAGTTTTCAAGTTTCAGGTTCCACGTGTAGGTATTTAATTTGATCATAGTCCCTGCAGGCATACTCCTTGGAGTCTTGGGATATTTATTGCTCCTCAGGGAAGATGTAAAGTTTTTAAGATGGGTACCATGGGAAAAAATAGATTTTTAGTGAGGAGTAGATACAGTTCTCTGGGATTCTGCCGAACTTTCCAATTACCAACTCAGTCATCATAGCCTATCCGTATTAACCTGTGTGTTCCCTTTCGAAGTTAGTTAATGAGAAGCTTTGAATACAAGTATTTAAATGAATATTGTACTAATAACATTTGAAACATTTTGATTAGAATGCTTTGGGGGTTTTTTGCACTGCAAATCCCAACTCTGCCTATTGAACTTGTAGCGACTGAAAAGTCTTTTGGACCACTTCTAAAAACTTGGGTCAGCGAGAAAGGAAGTTCTGTGAATTACAGATGTGCTTAGGACCCATCTTCCAACAATATTTGTAACCTGTGCCATAGAATTCTCATTTATCAATATCCTTTATAGTTAAGACTTTGCAAATACAATATGGAAAAAAAACAGAATTTATAGTGTGCTTCCCTTCAACACTTTTTGTTGGTGGCCAGTACAGTGGTATTCTTTTTAAGTTAATTTTGACGTCTGCTGCAGAGTATATAGGGCTAAAGATTTCCACATAAAGCTACTACTCTCTCCCTTGTTCTCTTCAGAAGTATACTTAGGTATATATTGATAAAGGTGGATTTTGGTGAAATAAAGTGTTGATGGGAAATGGTAACAGTAGGCAAAATTTATTTTATAGATCCCTCACATCAGTTGCAATTGACCTTTAGAATTTTGGCTATCTTGGTGTAAAGGAAGAAAAAAGATTTGGTTCATTTGTTGACAGTCACTCTGGATAACTTACAGTATTTTATTTTGGATAAACTTCTTTGGAGGATTTAGAAAGGATTTCAAAAAATGAATTAGGAAAAGATTTTGTAGTACTAATCCATTTTTAACTTAAGGCTACATCTTTTGATAAACTTAGTCTGATTTATGCCAGCTATGGTGTAGAGATGTTTTATTCTTTTTATTGTTCAATTTTGGGGGCTTAGATTTTATTCCAACTTATGTCTATGTATAGCTGACTTTTCTGCAGGTGTTATGGGAGTGTTAAAACTGAATTTGACAGCACTGTTGACACCTTCAAGTCTTTTTGAAAAGTCAGTTATTATATATTAAGTGCCTACATGCTCAGTGCTGTGGGTGTCATAAACAGAGTACAGCTTTTTATACTAAAAGAATATAGTTTTATGACAGTTCATAACTGAATTGATAAGAAATATTTAGCATATTGTAGTTCTAAATTTTTTTTAAATAGTTTATTTTGTAGAGCAGTTTTAGGTACACAGCAAAATTACGTAGAAAATACAGCGCATTCCCATTGATTTTATAATAAATATGCATAAGTACTTAGGAAAAATGTGAGAAGGTCATCCATTGAATGAGATTTTTTTTATCATATGTATTCGGGCATCAAAATATTTGTATGATTGTGTATATGAGATTTGTTCATTTTCCAAGACGTATTCTCCATATCTAGTATGTTTTTTAATTTTTCCACTGAGAAGTACAAATTTCCCTCTTTTCTTTGTCTTAGATATCAACCCAGAGTCACTGGAGGCAATACAGTGTAGTGGTTAAGCGTGCAAATTCTGAAGTTAGACAAGATTTGGGTTGGAATCCTGACTCTGCCACTTACTAGCTGTGTGATCTTGGAAAGGTCAGTTTCCCCATCTGTAAAATGGGGATATAATGGTACCTTCCTCGTGTGGTCATTTTAAGGTTTATTAATGAGAACCCTAAATATATTCAGCATAGTGCCTAGCACATAGTAAGTGTTGAATAATCTACCAAAAACCAATAGTGTAATTTTATTGTTAAATTGCACTAATTCTGTGGATATAGGGACTCCCTTCTTAACAGCTATTTTAAAGAATGAATTTACTCCATGACCTTTTCTGACATGATTAACTATATTAAAAAAAATATTTTTTAATTCATAAATGTTTCCAGCAGCTTAAACAGGTTTAGAGATGAATTTCAAGTGTTTTCTATACATTACTATTTTTAAATGAAAGGGGAAAAAACCTTACCAACTTGGTTAAATAATGTCAAATCGTTTGTAAAAGTATTGAAATGTTTTTGGACTCGGTATTTGATTACTAGTGATTGGTAACCTTGGTTATTAGTAGCACGGTGTTGAGGCTTGAGTCACCAGATTGAGTCCACAAGCTGTTTGTTAGACTAGTATTCCCTGGTCACAGAAGTCAAACTTGCATCCAGCTAGTTTTGTGCTGATGGTCACAAGAAAGTCAAATGACAGTTGAAAGTCAACTTGAACCAGTGCAAATATATTAACACTATTAGTGGTTTGTACCTTGCTTTTCTGTGTACATGGTGAATCATTAGTCTCATGTTTATTACTGAGCATTTTCATTAGTTTGGTGAAGGCCAAAAAGTTTGTATAATTTTAACTATTACATTTATTTAAATATTTTCCTTTGTAGGAAGTTTTGAGGAAAATGTTTGCTCCCCATACATTTTATGCTACAAAAGGTTTTATATCTGAAATTCTAACATGTTTTCAAGAGAGAGAAAGGTTACATTAAAGGAATTGGCACTGGTACTTCCTGTAATTTTGTGGAACTACTTGTTGTGGTCTTTATTTTTTTCTCTTTCCTGGGATGGGTGGAGAGTGCACTTTCAATTATTTATAGAGATTTTTAACTATCGGTCTGCAGTAGTAGGAGACCGTTGGGCTAGTTCAATGTACAGTTACATGTATGTGCATATATATGTGTGTATATATACACATATACATAGAGATACTTGTTTGCTTTTAGTATATTTGTTTATTAGTACATTTGGAACATTTGGTAATTTGTTGCCACCATTTAAAAATAGGAAGACTTCATATTTCAGAATGCTGCATTTCTAACATTGCTTGACAAATCACAAAATTTGGCTCTCCCTGATATTATTTGCCTGGCATCTGGCCTAGACCTGACCCAGGACCTAGTATGCAGACTTCTCAAACTTGAAATTTGAAGAAAAAGTAAATAAGGAATGTGAGCAATACACTTACCTTAAAACTCATCTTACTGTCTCTACAAAGAGAATGTCATTCTTAATTAGGTCAAATAATTGCTAGAAATCAATGTTAGGACAAAGAGGGTTCACTTAACTTTGTTACTGATTGTGTTATAGCTATGAGTGAGTTATATCACTGAAAATGGGAGTGCAAATTGCAAAGATGAGTTATGGATAGAGTGGTTGTTGACCGAAACCCAGCTATTTTACATTATTTATAGAATGGTAGAGTAATATAGTAAGTTCTTAATTTAAGGACTACAATAATGAGTAAAATAGGATCATGGGAGTTAAAATAATAAGAAGTTTATATCATTAGGATCTGTAAAACTTTGAGGAAAATTTCCCTACTGCTGAATTTCCAAACGGGAGGTTACTGATTCCTATGCCCTTTGCTTAATGACTCTCAGGTAAAAAAGGAATTACAAGTTAAATGAGTATAAACTTTTGACCCTTAGTGAAGAGTCTGTCCTACTGAACTCTTAATTATTTACCTGTGGTTTGGAGGTAGGTTGAAAGGGGTGCCTGTAGTTACTAATAATACAGAACACAGCCAAAGGCTTTAAGTGGTTTGGATCATTGATTACCCATTCCAGGGACACCAGCAGGCAGAGGTTATCGCCATTTTCAATGAAGAAAAAGTACTGTGTGAAGAAGGGAAAACAAAGAATAGGTCTTTCTGGTAGCTTTACTCCTATCTTTTTACTGGCTATTGGGGAAATGGGAGAATGCCTTTAAGTGCAACTCAAAGACCCAAGACAGTGTCTTTAAATGGACATGGGGATTTTGACTTATGATGATTTAACAATAACAGTTATTATTGCTGACATTTCTTGGTTGTTTGCTACCTAACACGAGTTGTTTTAATTGGTTTATATGTGTTGTTTTAATTATGTTTTGCTTTACTCCCAAACCTAGTTACTGAAACATTTATTTGCTCTTGATTCTAAAATTTGGGCATAACTTGATAGGGACTGCTTCTTGTGTTACCTCTTGGTTTTAACATCCTGTCTTAAGAAAGTGACTTTTTAACTCCTAAGTCTGGTACCTCATCTGGAGTGGCTAAAAGAGCTCCCCAATTTTCCTCCTCCTCCTTTTCATTAGCTTTAACTTTTTTTTTATACCATAATGATAGGTGACTGGGTTCCAGGAGGATATAAGCATTCTAAAAGGATAAGACTGTGACAACACTTTTTAACCCATGTGTCTTGATCTCGTCCAGATGTAGTACTGTTGTCAAAACGCAATTGGGCATGTATTTTTGGGTCTACTTCTGGGTTCTTGTGTTCCTTTGATCTGTATGTCTCTACCTGTTACTACTATACTCTTGATTGCTGTAGCAGTAAGTCTTAACATCAGGTTGAATTCTCACGTTTTCATAGTGGCTTTAGCTGTTCCAAGGCTTGTGTCTTTATGTATAAATTTTAGAACAAGTTTTTATTCTGTGCATCAAGTTTCTGAGATTTTTCATAGGAATTACATTAAACCTATAGATCAGTTTGGATCAGATTGATACCTTCACTATGTTTGACATGTGCTTATTTAGGTCTTTGATTTATTTAATCAACATTTTGTAACTTTCAGTATTTTATTCCTGTGCACCTGTTGTTACATTCTTTTATTTTCCCCTATGGAGTGGTTTTGTAAATGTTTTGTTTTTAATTTCAGTTTCCATAGTTTCATTTTAGTATATAGAAGTATGATTGAATTTTGTTATGTTGGTCTGTATCCTGTGACCTTGCTAAAGTCACCTTTTACTTGTAAGGATTTTTACAGATTCCTTGGTTTTTTTCTCCACAATCATATCTACAGCAAATCAGGACATTTGTTTTTTTTTCTTTTTAATCTGCGTGCTTTTTATTTCTTGTCTTATTCCAGTGGCTAGAACTTCTAGTACTACAGCATACTTAAGAGATATTGTAGGGTTTGATTTCACAGCACAATAAAGGGAGTCTATGAATTTTTTATTTTCCTAGTGCATATAAAAGTTATGTTTCTGTTATACTGTCATCTGTTAGGTATTACAATAGGATAATGTTTAAACAAATGTATATTCTTTAATTAAAAATATTTCATTGTTAAAATATGCCTACCATCATCTGAGATGTTAGAAAAATGTCACGGATAAGCTTGCTTGATGCAGGGTTGCCTTCAATTTGAAAAAAGTACAAATTTGAAAAAAGTGCAAGATCTGTGGAATTTAATAAAACGAGGTTTTAGCTCTGTCATCTTTTGCTTCATGTATTTTGTAGCTCTCTTGTTTGCTATATATACATTTAAGGTTGTTACATATTTTAGTGATGAATCCTTTTATTTTTATGTAATGTCTCTTGTCTCTAGCAATTGTCTTTGTTCTAAAGTATCTAATATCAATATAGCCATTACTTTAAATTTGTTTACTTGTTTCTTTTTCCCCATACTTTTACTTTTTTAACGTGTCATACTTAAAGTGAGTTCATTATAGACAGCCTTTTTTTAAGTTTGCATTGCTAATCTCTAATCTCTGTATTTATATATTTTAACTATTTACATTGACAGTAATTAATTGATGTTAGGGCTCAAGTCTGCCATTTTTTTTCTCCTATTTCTCATTTCTCTTTTTTTCTTCTCTTCCTATGAATTACTTGAGCAGTTGTTAGAATTTTATCCTGATTTATTTTAATGCTTTTTGAATCTATATATTTTTTGAATATATCAATTTGTATTCTTATTGGTTGTTTTGTTTATTAAAATATACCTGTGTAACTTGCCACAGTATACTGTAACTGTAAACATTTAACCAGTTTGAAGGGTGGAAACTATCTTCATTTAGATGCCTTTACTCTCCCACTTTGTAAATATGGTCTTGAATACTTCTTTGCTTACATTGAACAGCTCATGAGATGGTGTTTGTTTAAATTTATTATTGTAGTAAAAATGCGTAGTATGGAATTTACCATTTTAACCATTTCAAGTGTACCATTCTGTGGCATAAAGTACATTACATTGTACTGCAGTCATTACCACAATCCATCTCCAGAACTTTTCTATTTTCCTATCTGAAAATCTGTACCCATTAAATATTAACTCCCCATTCTCTCCCCCAGCTCCTGGTAATCATTTTTACCTTCTTTGGATTTGACTACTCTAGGTAACTCATAATTGGAATCACACAATATGTTTGTTTTTCAGTGACTAACTTACTTCACTTAGCCTATCTCAAGCTTCATCTGTATTATAGTATTTGTCAAAATTTTCTTTTTAAGGCTAATATTTTAGCCTTGTATCACATTTTGTTTTGCTTCTACCTTTTGACTGTTTTGATTAATGCTGCTAGGTTGCAGTGTCAAAATCTGTCATATACCTAGAAGGGGAATTGCTAGATCATATATGCTAAATCTTTGTTTATGAAATTGTCATACCATTTTGATAGTGGCACAGCATTTTGCAATCCCACCAGCAGCGCTTATTTTCTTTTCCTCCCACCCTTCCTCTTTTTTTTTGATAATAGCTATTCTAATGAGTGTGAAATGGTATCTCATTGTGGTTTTTTTCTTAATGACTAGTGTTGTTGAATATCATGTCATGTGCTTAATGACCATTAGTATATCTTATTTTGGAGAAAATATATTCATATCCTCTACCCATTTCTTAATCATGTTCTTTGTTTTTTGTTGAATTGTAGGAGATCTATACATATTCTGGGTGTCAGTTTTTTCAGATAAAAAGGTTTGCATTATATTCTCTGATTCTGTGGGTTGTCTTTTATTCTGTTGATTCTGCATCTTTGATATATACAGGTTTTAAATTTCGACACACTCCAACTTAACTTTTTTTTTTTGCTTGCATATATGATTTTTATTTTGTCAATGTTGATTTAAAAACAAAACTTAAGAAGGGTAGTATGTTGAGTATTTTTTGCCCATATTTTACTTTTTCTGTTCTTTCCTGATGTTTCAGTATTCCTTTATCATTTGAAAAGTTTCTTTAGCCATTTTTTGGCTTTGTCTTCAAGTGACAAATTCTTTGTTTTCCTTTGCTACTTTGTCTTTTTCCCCCTTCATTTCTGAAAGATAATTTTGTCAGATATAAAATCCGTGGTTGACCGTTCTTTTTTTTAGCACTTGAAATTTATTTTACTTACTCTCTTCTGAGCTTTGTTGTTTCCAGATGAGAAGTTTGTCAGATTGGAAATGCATCCTTTCTTTGTGATAATTTTCAAGATATTTGTGTTTGTTTTCAGGCATGTAATGGAGATATTTCGAGGAGTAATATCTGTGGGTCTACCTATTTGGGTTTTGCTCAGTTGAATTTGTAGGTTTATGTTTTTCTCCAAAATTGGAAGTTTTCAGGCACTAAGAATGCTTTTTACTCTTTTATTTTGTCCTCTTTATCTTCTCTGTATGGGACTGATGCGGAGTTAGAGCTTTTACTATTCCACAGATCTTTGAGACTTTGTTAGCTCTTTTTTTTTCAGTTATTTGTCTCTGCCGTTTAGATTGGGTAAATTCTGTTCATCTATCCAGAATATCACTGATTCTGTCCTTCATAATTCCTACTCGAGTCCAAACAATACATATTTTCCTCTTTATTGTACTTTTCACTTCTATAATATGTCTGGTTGTTACTTTTTTTTAAATTTCTATTTGATGGTTCAGATTTTCTATTTTTGTCTCTTTCAAGAGAAATTTGTAATTGATTAGGATTTTTTCCCCCTTTATCAGGTATTGTACTTTCTTTTATTGGTTTAGCTAATAGGGTGAGTTAATTATAATGGTGTAGTTGTTGGGAGAATAGAAGACAGGCCTCATCTTTTGTTCCTCTTTTTAAAAACAGTATGTATTATTTCTTTTGTTAACAATTCTATATTCATTTTACATGTCATAAAACTGCCCAATGATGCAGAGCCAAGCTTTTGACCTGAAAAAGGTATCTAGAGCAGACTTGCTACTGTGTTGTTTTACTTATGGCACAGCAGTGCTAATAACTGGTGGTAAGAGTAAATAAAATTCAGATTAGTTTACAGTCATTCTTTGGAATTCTGTAAAAAATTTCTACATTTGTTATTGCTGGGAATTAAAGATGAGTTAACTGTGTTTGATTTTTACCTTTAGTCATTAGATATATTTAATTTCTTATGAAATTCAGAAGAAAGGAACACGGATCTAATACTGATAGACTGACTGCATTCTCTGGTACTTGAATTCCTGAATATCATCCTCAGAATGTCTTTATGCTGAAGGTATTTTTGAAATAATTATAAAAGTGAATAGAAAGGTGTACCCTAGTAATTGCCTGGTGGTTTAGTACACTGGGCGTAGTCCATATACAGCCTAAGGTTCCCAGACCTGGGCTGGGGAGAACAACCAAAATGAAAAACTTAATAAAATGGATAAGGTGCTGCTTCCTTCTCTCCCTTCCTGCTTACCTATTCACCTTCATTCCTGCCTGCACCTTTCCTTTAAACAAAAAAGTGAAGGAAAGTACCTGATATTTGATTTTTACATTTTCCCCACTCTTTCCTTGTAGCTGCCTCTTGACATAAGATTAGTCAGTTTGCTTTTTTTCTCCTCCCACTCCAGTCTAATACTTTACTAAGATTGTTCTGTCTACCTCTTTAATTGCTTAGAATCTAACATTTTCTTTTTTATTTTAGGTCTTGTGTGACTTCAGAATCTCATTTTTTCCTTCCTATTTGAGTAGTCTTAGTTTTCTCCCTCCTCAGTTTCTTTTACTGGAGTTAATAAATCTCTGTCAGTGGCTCTTTATTTTATTTTATTTTTATTTCTTACCAGTAAAAGTTAAATAATTTATTCTACATTGTTACTCAGAAATAAGGTATATGCAGTATAATATAAAAATAAAACAAAATTTCCTGAAAAATACCATTTTTAATTATTACTTGTGATACATTTTATTTTCTTTTTTCATGAAAGCCATGAACCGTGTTCTTAACCTACAGCCAGGGAAACAAAAAAAAAAAAAATTCATGCTGGTGGAGAGTAACTAAATTGAATTCGAGCCTCCCAGTAGTTTGAAAAACTTTTATATTACTACCCGTGTGATTTTGTAAAGACAAATCTTACAGTCCTCTTTCTTCAAACTTCTCTATGCATTGAGTTTCCATTGTCTAGAGAGTAGTGGTTTTTTGAACTTTATTTTGATCATAACTCACCAGAAGACATAGATTTCACATCTGTGACCCAGCACATATATGTAAAAACATGTACAATAGAATCAAAACTTAATGAAACAGTACTCACTTTTGCTATCTGTGATTTACTCTAATTACTATTCTGTTTCTCTTTATTAGAAAAAATGCTGATTATGACCTACTAAATTGATTTCTTGACCTAATGAATTGAGACCTGCAGGTTGAGACAAAAAATTAAAGTTTACTTTTAATATAATGAAGCCATCTTGCCTTTTTCTCTGATATTTTATATTTTCTTCAGTCAAACTTGGCATGCCTTTTTTTTTTTTTTTTTTCCCAAAGGGAAGTTGTAGGTGGAAATGAAGGCTAGTAGGCAGGCAGAAAGAGAGGAAGAAGACCATTTTATTTATTTTTATTTAGTTTTTCACACTAGTTATTCAGGGGCACTTGACCTTGCACTCCTTTGGAGGCAAATGACCCATCTGCAGCTCCACCAGGACATGCTTTTCCATTCTATTTTATGTCATTCTTTTTCTACTTTTCCTCTTTTGGATGCCTCTCTCTACCCTGCTTGTGTGGTAGTCTCTCATTCATTCCTCTGAATACAGCTGAGATGTTACTGAAGGTAGCATATGATAAAAAAATAAAGGTTTCTCTCAGGTAGTGGTGACAATGATCTTATCAGACTGGAAAGAATGTTTTCTTGTGGGAACATTGCAAATTGTATTTTTTAAGCAGTTGCTTCATTTCATCTAGATTATCAAATTTGTGAGCCTATAATTGTTCATGGTGTTCCTTAGTATCCTTTTGATTTCCATGGGATTCTTTGTAATGTTCCCTCTTTAATCAGATGTTAGTAATTTGTATCTTTTTTACTTAGCTTGACTAGAGACTTTTGATTTTATTGATCCTGTCAAAGAACTTTCTGTTAGTTTCATTGATTTTTCTCTGTTGATTTTGTTTTTAATTTCGATTTCAAAAAAATGAATTTTTTTTCTGATTTTTATAATTATCTTTGCTTACTTTGGGCTTAATTTGCCCTTTTTCTAGTTTAAGGTGAAAGCTAAAAATTAGCTATTTAGATTTTTTTAAATTTACACATTCAATGCCATAGATTTCCTTTGAAGGCTGTATTTGCTGCATTCCTCAAATTATATGTTGTATTTTCACTTTCATTTAATTCAGAATACATGAAAATTGCTCTTGAGTTTTCTGTTTGACATGTTTTATTTAGAAATGTGTTATTTAATCTCCAAGTATGTTGGGATTTTCAGGCTTTGCTTTTGATTTCTATTTTAGTTCTCTGTTGTATGAGACTAGACATTTTATGATATCTTTATAAAATTTCTGAAGGCCTTTTTCTTTTTTTTTTTTTGGTCAAGAATGTTGTCTATCTTGGTGAATGTACCATGTGAACTCGAGAATGTGTTATCTTGCTGTTGTTGGATGAAGTAGTTCATGGACATTAATTATATCCAGTTGGCTGATGGTGTTGAGTGAGTTCAGTTATGTCATTGCTGATTTTCAGCCGGCTGATATGCTCATTTCTGATAGAGGAGTGCTAGCATCTCCAACTATAATTATGAATTCATATATTTCAGCCTGCACTTTCGTTAGTTTTTGCCTCACATATTTTTCTGTTAGGTCCATACATTTTAGGAGTATTATCTTGATTTCTTATAGAAAATATGTAGTTGTGCCCTTTTTTGTTTTTTTTTGGATGTCCTCTAGCAATCTTGTTTTTTTTTTTTTTTTAATTTAATTTTCAGGGACGCACAGATAGGAACAAAAGCATTTAGGCAGCAGGCAGGAGGAGAGAGAAGGAAGAAGTACTTTGTTTTTTATTTAGTTGTAAGTCTTGATGTACAACTTGATGGTTTCCCTGGTTTGGAAAGTGAACCCAGGACCTTGGGATGTGTGTGCCTGAGCTTTGCCGGAGACCGTTGACCAAACTGCTACTCCACCAGGATGCACCCATTGTACTCTTTAATTGGTGTATTATATCATTAACTTTTAAAGTGTTCATTGAAATCACTGTATTTATAGTTACCATGTTTGTTACTGTTTTATGCCCTTGTTCTTAATCACTTCCTTTCATGGTTACAGTTGAGCATTTTATGTTTCCATTTTCTCTCCTTTATTAGCATGTCAAGCATACTTATTTTACTTTTTAAAACTTTTTGCTCTAAACTTTGCAGTGTAGACATAACTAATCCAAGTTCCCTTTCAAATAATATTATCCTGCTTCACAAATAGCGCAAATATTTTATACTAACAATTTCTAGTTATAGTCTCCTGTTGTATCATTGCTGTTACTCATTTCACTTATATACTTTTTTGACCTATATAGTTTTACTTTTCTCAATAATTTCTTCTAACATTACTTGAAAAGCAGATCTACTTGAGAACACATTTTCTCAGTTTTTATTATCTGAGAAAATAGTTCTACACTTTTGGAGGATAATTTTATAGGATAGAGTTTTAGGTTAATGGTATCTTTTATTTAACATTTTAAATATTTCACTCTATTCTTGCTTGCATGGTTTCTGAGAAGTTGGATTCCATTCTTATTTTTGTTCCTCTATAGTTATTCCCCTGTCCTCTGATTTCTTTGAAATTTTTTTCTTTATCTTTGATTTTCTGAAGTTTGAATATAATACGCCTAGGTGTAATAGTTTTGGCATTTATTTTGCTTGATGTTATTAAAGTTTCCTGAATCACCTGTTTGGTATCTGACATTAATTTGGGGAAATTTTAAGGTATTATTGCTTAACTCTTGCTTTTCTTCCTTTTTCATTTTCTTTTCCATCTGTTATTCCCATTGAATGTTTATTGTATTTTTTATAGTTTTCCCACAGTTCTCAGATACTCTGTTTTGTTTTGATCTTTTTTTCTCTTTTCAGTATTGGAACTTTCTATTGTTGTGGCCTCAAATTCAAAGATTCTTTCCCCAGCTGTTTCCAGTCTACTAATGAGCCCATTAAAGACATTCTTCACTTGTGTTTTAACTTTTTTCTTTATTCTTTTGTAGGACTTACATGTCTCTGTTAATTAATATTCTGAGTAAAAGTTCAACTGCAATAGATAGTCCTTTAATTTTGTGCTATGGTCTCTTCCTATGTGAGAGAAGAGATGTGTTCTATCGTCCTGTGATGAGGTCTTAGCTTTTTGGTGATCCTGTTTCTGCACTGTGAAGTTAAGTGCTTCCCAGTTTTATTTTTATCTCATTAGGTGGCATATGTTGCTTGTAGAGAGCTTGGAGTCGGGTATTTCCCTTCTGCTCCTGTGGGTCGAACTCATATCAAACCTAGCAGATTAGATTCTGGTTAAATTTATTTCTCCTTGGGTGAGGTATTGTGAAATACATAATACTCTTGCATGTTTCACAATGATTCCTTTCCTCCTCCTGCTGGAAGCATGGGGTGATTTTTCATGAGTTGTTAATTTTCAACGTTTTGCTTGTTAGAACAGAGTAGTGACTTCCAAATTCCTTATATGCCTGAATGGAGGCCTGAAGTGGCTTAATGGAGTTTTAAGTTAAAAGAAGTTTAAAAGAGTTTGACTTAACTGAATTTGGAAGCTAGAACCTGCAAGAGTACGGTAGTTAGAGGGGATAGAACAGTAGCTTTGTCAAAATAGCGAAGAGAAATAATTTGAGTGAGAAAATTTTTATTCCTCATAGTAAATATTTAGGTCTCTTTTTTTTTTTTTTTAAGGAAAGGTACAGGTAGGAACGAAAGCGAGCAGAGACAGGTAAGCAGGAAGAGAGAGGATGAAGAAGCATTTCATTTTATTCAGTTCATCTTGGTTATTTGCCCTACCCCCTGCCACCAGGTCCTTGGGATGTTTGTGGACTACATGCAGCAAACTTAACTGTGACTTAACTGTTAAGCCACCTTTGGTGGCTTTTTAAAAGGATCATTTAGCTTGGGTTTATTGTTTGTACTTAAGAATATTTGGAAATAAATTATGCTTTTTTTCAATGTATCTTAGTATAATCAAAATCTGGAGTATAAATTATTAAAAGAAAGAAGTTTTGAACAAGCAGAATTATTAGCTAGTTAACAATTGTCTTTTGTTTGTGTCATAGCAATTCCTAAATTGTCCATTGAATTGTTCAGTTCATAGTAATTGGTATTAAATGACTTCTTTGCATTTAATTTGGATGTGTGTTCTTGGAAATCCAGAATGCAAAAAGTACAGGATTCCTAAGTCTTTAATATACCAAACTTTTTTTTTTTTTTTTTTTTTTGCTTAACTCTGCTTTTTCCAAGCTTAAACATGCTTACCGAACATTCTTTTAGAGATTGTTTTGAGAAACTTAGAAGAGCAGGTAGCTAGATTTCTGTCTATATGGTGCTCACAGGGGAAGTAGTTTAGAGGAAGAACCCATAGTTTAAGCTGTGGTAAACCTGAGTTTCTTTTTTTAATTGTTTTGATGAATCAGTGTATTGGAAAATTTATTTAATTTCCTCATGATTCAGTTTTTGTTTTGTAAATAATGGTAACTTTTCTCATTTTCTAATTCAGTGATGTTAATATTTGTAATTATTTTAAAAGCTTTATTAAATTTTTATTATAATTTATATATGGATCATAGCGAAGGTAAATATTTGACACCAACCTCTGGGAGCAGGTGATATTGATGTGAGTTGTCACAGAAATCAGAAACCTGTATAAATACTGAAGTGAATCAAGTAAATGAATCAAACACATAAGTGAAAGTGTATAAGCAGCAGTGCTAAGAGCTAATGTTTTCATGTAGTTTTTTTTTTTTTTTAAATTTGCACACTATAATATGTGGCCAGGATAAGATAACGATAAAGCCAAAAGATACCTATGCATCCATCTATCCATCCTCCATCTATCTATCTACCTATCTATGTTAATGTTATTAAGATTTGCAGGGATAAGAGGAAGTTTTCCTAGCATAATTTCTTACTTAATAATGACAGAAATAATGATAGAAACAAGATAGAACATTTTTGTATAAAATCATATGCAGCTTTTGAGAAAATATTTACTTGTAATTGCTTTGTTCTAAGAAAGCGTAAAGTATGAGTTTAAGGATAATGCTTGTAATTTGGGATGGAGGAGCTTTTTATATGAGAGAATAAAGTAGTCAGATGTTTCACTTATTGAAAAATCTTAAAATTGATGAATATGAATTAATAGGATAATGAAAAATGATTACAGAATTCTGAGAAGTATAAAAATATATTTGCTAAGAGGCAGAGCATATCATATCTCTGGCCTCAGTGGCCATGAGTTGTTAGTTAATAGGAAGACAGAACAGATAAGATAAGTCTAGATTTTGGCTCTGTATCATCCATTGACTAAGTTGCTAGTACTGATTATGTTTTAGACATTTAAGCAGAACATAACATAAATTTGCAAAGCACAGTCTTGTCTTATGCAAACATGAGCTGTATTGGGGATTAAGGGAGATTGGGTCCAAGATAACGTAATAGATGAAGGGAGGGCAACTGTTGGGCAATATATTGTTATGAGATGTTTGATATGGATATAATTTGCCTAATATTGTGTGTGAAAATATTTTAAGGTGTGCTTTGGTGGGTTGAACTCAGTCCACATATATCCCAAGGTCCCAGGTTTACATGCCAGGGCTGGTGGGAACAACTAATGAACAACTAAATAAAATAAAGTGGCATCTTCCTCCTCTTTCTACTGCCCACTTTTGCTCACTTTTATTCCTGCCTGTACCTTTCCTTTATCCAGATTTTTTTTTAAAGTTTTTAGGGTGTGACTGTTGTGGATCAGGCAGTTGAGATGGGGACCACACTGAGCCCAGGACCCAGGAGTGCTGTGAAAAACCAAAATGAACAACTAACTAAAGATGTTTCTTTCTCTTTCTTCTCGCCTTAAAAAAGCCTTTTAGGTTAACAGTTTTAAATTTTATTTTTAGAAGTTTTTCTTTAATTTTTTTCTTACATATGCTTTTTACTGAAGTATAGCATACATAAAGAATAGGTATCAGGGTGTGCCCTGGTTGAGTGGGGGTTGGGTGCAGTCCATATACATCCCAAGGTCACTGGTTCAAAATCTGGAATAGGCTAGGCAGAAACAACCAAGATGAACAACTAAATAAAGTGCCACTGCCTCCTCTTTCTTCCTACCTACCTGCTTCTGCTTGCCTTCATTCCTGTCTGAACCTTAAAAGGAAAGAATAAAAGAAAAAGACATATAAGTTTTCAAAAAATAAACAAGCATTTCAAAAAATAAACAAGCAATATCTGTGTATTAATCTATAGATACTGTATTTATATGTATTAGTGTGTATTCATTGGTATTAATAGGATTGTATATGTATAATGCTATTAAATGAATACATGTGAATACAGTACTAATATTATTTACCAAAGAACAGACTACTACGAACATCTTAAAAGACCTTTTATTCCTGCTCCCAGTGTATCACTAGTACTGCCTCTCTCAAAGACAAATAAATACAATGCTAACATTTTATACCATGGGTTATTTTTGAATTTTACATAAATTGAATTTTGTATGCATTTAATTATGTATTGCATATTTTTTGTTGCTTCAAAAACTTTGTTATATTTATGAGATTTATCCATGGTTTTGCATATAACAATATTTCATGCATTTTATTGCTTGTAGCATTACATTGTTACCATACCAGTTTCTTGTATCTTGAGTTTGTACTCTATTAGTGCTGTCTTTTCTGGGTAGAAATTCATAATTTTAATTTGTTTTTCCCTATATGATTGGTATTTTTATTTCATCCTGCTTAAGCACTTTTTACGATAAGGGTATATGTTTTCACCTGTTTTTATGTAGACGCCTACTTTTTTTAATCTCTCTTTTCGTTATCGAAATCAGTGCTGAAATAAAGCAAATGAAATACAAATTCCAGCAAAAGTAGCAGAACTCAGAACTCGTAATGGAGAGATTAGAGGAAAAGGTGGCAGTAAGGCACGCTGGAGCTCAGGTTGGGGGTGTGGTGTGAAATATAAATTCAGATGATATTTCAATATCCTAGATGGAATTTAGCATTGTGAACTAAATGTAGTAATTTATACTACTATAAATGTGAAAAAAAAGGCAACAGACCATTTGTGACTTTTTTCTTCTTTTTTGTGAATCTTAGTCGAATCATCCATGTTATTAAAAGCTTTGCCAAACCAACTTTGGAGTTTTTTTCTGCAATTTTATGTTATATCTTGATTTAAGTTTAATTAATTTTATGTTATATCTTGATTTAAGTTTAATTAATTCTGCTTTTTTTTTTTTTTTTTTTTTTTTTTTTTTTTTTTTTTTTTTTTTTTTTTTTTTTTTTTTTTTTTTTTTTTTTTTTTTTTTTTTTTTTTTTTTTTTTTTTTTTTTTTTTTTTTTTTACTGCCTTCCTCAGATTTAATGTTTTTTCCCCCATTATTTTCTTGACGTAGATACACCAATGGTTACTATCAGTATCCTTTGTTAATATAAACATTTAAGGCTACAGATTTTGCCTTTTAAATATAGTTTCAGCTACATGTTAAAAGTTGTTTAAATTAAAAAAAAAATTTGAAGAAATGCTGCACAGTAACATCTAGGTTAAGCTGTTGCTCAATTTCTAAGTAAGTGAGAGAGGTTTTGGTTTTTATTTTTGTTTTATTTTTTGTTTAGTTACTTCTTGATTACATTAAGGTCAGGAAACATACTCTGCATGATTGTGGTCTTTTGAAATGAGACTTTCTTTTTGATCAGCATATGGCAGTTTTTATGAATGACCCACATTCACTTGAAAGTCATTAAGTTTTATTTGTGAATCCAGGTCATGTCTTTTTATGTTTACATATGTTTTTTTCTTGTTTGCTTTTTTTTTTTCAGTTAAATATTAAGAGGAGTATGTTAAAGCTTCCCAATATACTGAAGTTTATATACATTACTGGGTATATGCATTGCTGGCTTAAATTCCTGGTAAAGGGGTCCCTCATTAATATGAAGTTCTCCTTATCATTATCTAATAATGCATCTTACCTTAAAATCTAGTTTTTCCTTGAATCACTTTATTTTTGTTTAGTGCTAACATGGAATAACATTTTCCATTTTATTTTGAACATTTTTGCGTTCTTTTATTTAAGATGGAGTATCGTGTTTGTGTGTATGTGTTTTCTTTCTGACAATCTTGATCTTTTAGTGGTTATCTCAGCTATTACAAAACCTGTCATTAACTTATTCCAGACTACTGAAAATTTTTAACTCTTAACACATCCCTAACATTGCTAAGAACTTAGAACAATTGGACTCTTTACTTACCTGTCTCCCACTTTTTTTTACATTTTTGTCCGAATTTTCCTTGTAAGTATGCTTTGATACTCATTGCTTTAAATAGTCAATTCTTTCTTAGATTTACCCATATATCTACCCTCTTTATACTCCATTTCTGTGTTTTTCTGTGGGAGCTTTTTTGTTTTCATAATGGACTCCTTTTACTTTAGCTTTGTATTGTTTTGTTTTTCTGGTAAACACCTGTCAACAAACTTACTTTTTGTTTATCTGAAACATGCTTGTTTTACTTTTGAAGGATATAGTTTCTTAGCATAAAATCTAAGTTTGCATATATTTTCATTCAGAAATTTGAGGATTGTTTCTCGTAGCTTCTAGTATTTCTGCTGTGGTGTCAACAAATACTTGTTATATTTGCTTCTTTGAAGATAATGTCTTCTTGTTCTGTTTTTAAGATTTAGTTTTGTATTTTGTTTTTCATACCTTTGTTATGATGTGCCTAAATGTGTTTTTCTTTTTTCATCATGCTTGGTTTATTCTGAGTCATTTGAGTCTTTGAGTTTGTATCTTTTGAGTTAGTTTGGAAAAATTAGAACCATTTTCTCTTTAGATTTTTATTTTCATTCTTTTCCTTCTAAGATTCCATATATTTGTTAACCACTTTTTTGTTTTTAAAAAAATATGTCCCATTATCTTTATTTGCTTTTCTGTATTTTTTATTCTTGCTTTCTTTTTGTGCTTAGTTAAGGATATTTTTTCTGTGAAGGATTCCCTATTATTAATTTAGTATGCAAAATCTGCTATTAACCTTGTATATTTTGTTTTAAATTTTCAAATTTTGTTACTTTATAATCATAACTTTATAATGAAGTATATCTGTTTTATGTTTTCCTGTATTTCTTTGAAGTTTCAAAGTCTCTATTTCAAATTTTTTTCCTTGTAGATATGAAATTTGATAGTTGGTTACATATTTTCCTTTGATCAGTTTGGCTAGATTAGTCTCTCCAAGAACAGTCTTTTTTTTTCCTGATGTTTTGTATTTTTTGTTTATTTTATTTGGTTTTGTCACTTGGCCTGTTCATTCTTAGTTAAATGTCAGATTTTGTGTTTGACAGTTTATGAAGAATCTAATCATTTACTACAGAAGATAGCTCATCTCTACTAACTGGATAAAAATGCAGTCAATTCACCACAATCACAAAATTTTCAGATACTGAGTTTTGCTATGAAGAGACTTTGCTGAGCTTGTAGCTTCAGTATTCAGTAAATGTATCTAGAGGTGGGGGAACTAGTTCAGTCTGTAGTTCAGTTTTCTGTTGCTCCTTTTTGACTAAAATCCTGTCCTTGAAAGTCTAGTTTGTGTTTCACTAGAGAATGCCAAAAGCTTTACTGATTCTTTTCCTTCTAATAGGACCCAGAGTATTCTGCCTGATCCTTAGCCTCTTGCTTTGTCTTCACAATTGGGAATCATTCTGAGGGAAAAAGTGGAAAAGTGACTGTTAAATGGCACTTTACTTTTTCTGAAATTTTGGTTCCTCCAGTTCCAATTGCCTCAGCAACACTTGAATGACTTCAGATGGACAAACTTTGTATTTTTATTAATTTACTTTTCCTAATTTTTGGTGGGAAGATTATCACTGCAAACAATGTAGTAACTGCTACCTGGATACTTCTTGTAAATAAACAAACCAACCCCCAACGAGCAGTATGGGAAAAACTCTCCATTGTTTCATACTCCCTAACTTACTGTTTTTGGTAGTAACCATTGCTCTTTGTGTTTATTATATGTATACATGTATTACATATGTGAATGTTGCGAGTGTTAAGATTTAGTTTTTCAGTTGATGATCTGTTTTCACAAGGGGAAGAATGTAGTATGTATAAAAACATATTCTTTAGTTTGAAAGAAAATACCCTCCTGTCACTGATTCTCTGTTCTCTAGTTATACTTTCTAAGGACAATTATTTACCACATTTTTGCATATTTATTCATTTGACAGATACATTTTCAGATGCATTTGACAGATAAGATTCAAAGGCACTGCAAATACATTGTATACCTGTGTATGTTTGAAATATCTTTTTTTGTAACTGCAGAGTTTTCAAAGCACATAATTTATTTACTCAAATCTCAGATTAGTCAATAATGAAATTGATCAGTCTTACATTGTGTACTCAGAAGTTAATGATACTTGTATGTTCATGAGCACATGTTTGTATTTAATATTTTGCTTTTGTTTTTACGTACTCATTTTTTTGTGCTATCATATTTCAGTTTCTCGGCATGCTGTGGTGGAGTAACAGTTCCGCGCGTTCCACATACATCCCAGGGTCTTGGGTTTGCGTCCTGGGACTAGGAACAAGCAAAATTTACAACTAAATAAACAAAATGCTTCTTCCTCCTGTCTTTCTGCCTACCTACCTGCCCGCCTGCCTGCCTCTGCTCACCTTCATTCCTGTTTGTACCTTTTCATTAAAAAAAAAAGAGAGAGAGATTCAGTCCTCCCTCATTGTGTATGTATGTATGTATACATATATATAATACATGTGTATATATATGTATTTTTAAATACCTTGTCATATAGCGATATTTACATATAAACCTATAATTTTTATGCATGATTTCAAAAAAAAAATTATCATTTATTTTGCTATTGTTTTGGAATCTCACTTATATTCTAAACATGTAATCAAGTATTGCAGGATTATTTATTGAATGCTTTTGTGGTGTGCCTCCCATATATGTTAATTTTTTAATATGTGATAGAGTTCTTTTCTAGAATTGATATATACACTTGGTAGCTGAAAGATATGCTACTAGTCGGGTTACTGGGAGGGCTTTGGGGGGAAGAAGAAGTGGGTAGGTTTTGACTAGAGGGAAGATTTAATGTTTTTGAGTATGACAGGTAATGTCAGAGAGCTTATTGATTTTACAGATTGTTGATAATTGGACTAACTTGAAATTCATATCTTTGTGTATCACCTAGAGATCTATAAGTAAGCGATTATTAAATAATTGCTGAAATTATGTTAATGATAGGGAACATAGCAAGCTATCCAGTAGAAACTAAAGAATTTAAAATAATTTTAAAGAGTTCCATAGGCTATGATTCAGTTAGAGAAAAATTAGTAATATAAAGAGAATGAAATTGATGACTGAAATATTAGTAAGCAGAAGAAAGTTGTCAAAACTAGAAAGTAAAAAAATTTGAAACGTCAACAAAGCAATATTTGAATTCATAATTGTTATTTATAACAGTTGAACTTAAAAAAAAGGCAACTTAAAATTCATAACTAATGAAGGCGAGCTTGGCTGAACATAAAGCATAGAGGGAAGGATTTAAATTTTGGCTATAATATTAGTGATAACCTTGTCTTTCATCCGAAGGCTGACAAGCTTAGCTGAGACTGTTAACAAAGTGGTTGGAATAACTTCCCTGGAATTGATAGACTTTTCTGGTCTGCTTTGACTGTGGTATCGATTCCAAACCAAGGAATTCCTTGAGACCTTTCAAGAGTTCTTTAAAGTCAAAATGTTTTTATACTATTAAGACATTATTTGCCTTTTTCACTTTACTTTTGGACTAATGATGCGGAGCATGGGAGATAAAACTTTTGGTACCTTAGTAGAAATGAATGCAGTGGCACCAAACTGCATCAGCATCATTGTATCATGGAAAATACACATAATACTGAATGCTAAGTATTTTGTCTTGAAGAAAAAGCAGTTACATGATTTTTATAGTACACTAGTTTTACTGTAAAGAATAACTGTCAAGCTATGGTTGTTCAGGCTTAAATATTTGTGAGATATTTTCTTAAAAGAATAAAATGAGCCTATCACTTTAAGGAAATAACTGACAGTATTTGTTACTTCCAAGCAAAATTTGAGCTTTCAAGTAAAAATTAGAATTTTGGAAATCTTGTTTCTGCAGTTGTAAGTTTGAGAGCTTCTTAAATATTTAGTGACTTATCTGATAATATTGACTGTTGTCAGGGGTTCATAAAACCACATTGTCAGTAATTTTTATAGGAGTAACAGTTTAGCAAAGTAATAAGCTAATAGTAGCAATTTATTATATAGCAAAGGGATACAGATTAAAATTAGCATAGGACAGATTCCTGGAGAGACTTAGATGCAAGTTTCTAGTTCTTTCCCAGTAGAGTCATATGGACAAAAGTACTTAATTCTCCTAGCAATGATGTTTGACAATACAAGTAAAGTATCATCAATCAGGAAAGCTCGCCTGAGTCTTGATTGTCCAGAATCTTACTGCAGTTTGGTTATGTAGTCCTGGAGCCCCCATGTGGCTGACTTTAGTTTGACTCCAGAGATCATGCTGTATTCCTGAGGCCCCAGTCATAAATCTCATTGTGAGCAAAAAATCGTCTGGCATGACCCAAAGTTCTTAATAAACAAAGGCACTTACTGGACAAGATGTTTCAGGCAAGGACCACATGTGTAGAGTTTGGACAACCCAGACCTACTTTACTGGATAGTGATAAATTAAAGAATGTGATGTTTTCCTGTTATGAAATAGAACACGTTGGTACTGGAAGATCTTTATAGTTCAGTGAATCAATATTGCCAAATGACTGTTGCAGGATACTACAAAATATGCATGAGTAAAAATACCAATGGATTTAATGGGCCCGAGAACACTCTTTATATACTATGAACAAAAACAATATATATCAACTGAATGAAAGCAGAAGTAGGAATGAGAATCCGTTTGTCTTCTATTGTTAAAAAAATTGTATAGAAATGTTAAAAATGTGACTTTTCACTAAATGTTTTTTTAAGATATAATTATTTTACAAAACATTATTTTTGTATTTACAAATATAACTCCATTTTGTGTTCATTTTAAATTAATAATAAACATTTAAAATCTCAATTTTAATTCCTGTTAAATTAATATTGGTAAATGTAGTCTACACTAACACAATTACTTTGGGGTCCAGTAATTTTTTAAACATTTGGCCTAGAGGTTAAAAAAAAAAAAAAAACTGGACTAAAGGTAATAAAAGGATGAAGGGAACTAAGGGAAAGGTGGGTAGGCTTTTGTTTTGAGCACAGGTGTTGGAGTTTTCTTTGTCAAGACATGTACAATATACTATACAGATGACCAAAAAGTCAGTCTGTGTTCAGTGAACTTTTATTAATACAGTCATTGTCAGGGGTGAAGGCACAGATTGTTAATGTGAGTGAACTGGACATGTTAGATAGAACACAGGCAAATGGCCCACAGAGATAGTTAAATCTCTATTTCACCAGCTTAATAAATCTGCATTCCTGTATTACCTACTGCCCATGATTAGCCCAAGCCTTGAGGTTTAGAAAACAAACTGGTCACTGGCAGTTCTGGACGCTGAGTTCACTGTGTTGTTTGTGGGTGGAGTTTGCAGCAGAGAACCCTGCTGTCTTTCAGAAGCCAACCTTGTACTAACAGCAGTTACTTTAGAACCCAGCACTTGAAACAAGTTTGGCAGAGCTCATTGCTCAGATCTCTTGCCTGGAGCAAAGCTCACAGTTCCTGTTGCCTAGCAACTAGAAGGTGTAAATGACCAGGCTTTCAAAGCTATCGGGACCGGTCTATAGGGAGTGTCTGAAAATGTTCTTCCAGAGCTTCAAAGAGCTCTATGGCAGTGAACAATTTTTTTCAGCTCCCTCTCGCAGTGAGGCAGTGACTCGCCCACATCCCACAGTTTTATGGATCTGAAGTGCCAGCCTTGACCCTTTAGTAGTTTTTGCTGTCCAGGTCGAATCCCAATTTTTCAGGCCATACCCCTAACATTGAGAGAACTAACTCTTCTTCAGCTATGCCCTCTCATCAAGTTTGGTGGAATGAGATGAGTTCCCAACAGCTTATTCTGATGGGACATATCTATTAAGCTTTCACATGTGTTCACTTATTGAGGTTTTACAGATACGTTTTCACTACTGTTCACACATTGACAGCAACTTATAACTGGAATCTCAGAGATAACTGGAGATTTAAGCTATTTTGCATTTCCATTTCCATCTCTTATCAGTGTGGCCCTGTCAGCATCATTCTTAATTGTCCATTGGTTCTGCCAAGTGGTGGAAAACTAGCAACCAAACGTAAAACCTCTTTATATTGATCTTATGACAATGATCCTTTAGCTTTTGCCATCAGAGAGAGACTGACTCTCAGTCACAGTGTGAAAAAATATACTTGAAATGAAATTGATTCTGCTTGGTTCATGTACTCACCATGATGTGGAGTTCGGGTCGCTCAAAGAACCCACGACAGAGGTGAGTGAGCAAGCAGAGATTTTATTAGAGGGTAAAGGAATGGAGCTGACCAAGGGAGGTCCAGACCTGGTCTGCCATGCAGGCGGCCTGCGTTTTTGATGAAAAAACCCACATGGTGAGGAAGGAGGATGGAGAGAGGGTCATCAGGCTACGTTTCAGTTCCTTGATTGGACCAAGGTGACAATGTCCTTTGAAGTTATTGGTGGTCTTCTTCAACCATCGCTATTCCTTTGTTCTTTTGTGTGTAGGGTCCATCCTGGTCACATACTACCTGTGGAACACAGCCCACATGTCAGACTCCTCCATCGACTTTCTTTATTGATCAGGATGATTGTATTCCTTTGCTAGGCAGGGTGGTGCCAGGGACAGTTCACTGCCCTTATATCTGAACTTTGATCCCTGGTGGAAAGCTTGCTCTTGTGGAGGTCCTGACATATGAAATGATCAATTAAGACTGGGTTGGGTTCTTCAAATTAAATAAAAGCTTCCTCAGAAGCCATGTTCTTGGAATTTGGGGAGAGAGAGCTCTTACCCTGAATGAAATGGGTATCAAACAGGCAACTTGCGGGTCAGCATCTCTTGATAGTTAGCAAGTTGTGTAGGTTGCAGATTTTATGGGACTTATGAAGAGGGGAGTACTGAAGTAATATTTCTACACTTTTTCTAGTGAGAAAATAGATGTGATCACAAGGCATTATATGATGTGTTGTTTTTAGATTGAAAACGTTTGGGGCTAGAGTGGTTTTTAATAATTCCTATGAAGAGGTGGAATTTTGCCTCTGTCTGCGAGTAGTTCATAGAGGGAAAAATGATAAAGAGATCTCTAGAATAGGGTAGGAGGACAATGCAGATTGAGGAAATAGCTTAATGGTAGAATTCAAGGAATTACTCCAGTTTGGCCAGATATATGGATTCCAGTAAGGAATTTTGACTTTAGAATTTTGGTGTAGGCAGGGATTTTTTTTTTTTTTTATGAATGTGTTTTTCTCATCCTTCTACCTGTCAGTGTCTATTACAGTCAAAGCTCTATGCCAGGTGCTAAAGAATTACTAAAATGACTTAAATGTTCTCCATATCCTCAAGTGTCTTTTAATGTAATGAAGAAAATAGATGTGAAAATGCCTATTACAGATAAGATAATGTAAAAAAAAAAAATAAGAAATTAGCTGGAAGCATGGTAGAAGATTAATTATGACTAAGGGATCAAGGAAATGGCCCATAAGCTAAATCTCGAAGAATGAGATAGATTTCATTTAGCAAAGGACTGACAATAAGTGAATTTCAAATGAAAGGAATAGCATAATCAGAGGCATGGAGTCTTGAAAGTGTAAGATTGATATGTTTAGGAATCTCTCTCATGGAGACTGGAAAAGTCATAAAAATGCTGAATGCCATGCCAGTAGTTGAATTTTATTCTCTAACAATGGGACCAGTTCAGTTTTGGAAATGTGATTCAGATACAGCTCTTTCTGGAGGTGGTTTTTTTTTTTTCAGATGTATAAGGAAATGAAAAAGGAGTGAAATTAGAAGACATTGCAGGAATTACTACAGAACATTGAGGAAGGATATTTACAGTGAGAAAGAAAAAGATTAGACAGATAAAAGGACATTGAGAATTTGAAATTATTAAAGCTTTTTCACTGAGAAAAAGGATAGAGGAAGGAGTTAGAGATATTGCTGAGAGGTTTCCACTCGGTTGAACCATATGTTAATTTTTTTTGACTTATTAAAATAGCAATATATGGCTCTACTTAGTAGTTTCTGTAACAGAATTGACCTATGACATAAGTAAAAGTGAGAAATAGAGAAAGAAGAAGAAGAGATACGGGAAGAATGGTAACGTTTTTTTTTAAATGCGATAACTTGAGTTGGTAGTCAAGATATCTAGGTTGAAAGGTTGGGCAGATGTTGGAAATGCTGGTTATTAAGGTTGATTGGAGAGTTAGAAATGATTTGCCTTGTAAAATACACTACCATGATACCAGATGACTATGTAGACATGTGCCCTAGATTGTATCTGTGACACTTGCAGTTTTGTTCTGGATATCCTCAATAATCTTCCTGAATGGTGTCTGTTTTTGAGGACATTGTACTTAGGAGCCAGGCAGAATATGATTTCTAAGTTATATAGACAGTTTTATATTAAAATTGATAATATCTTATGTTCATAATTACTCTGTTTATGAATAAGTATTATGTTGCAGTTTTTATTAATAACTAATAGACAATAGCTTTCTTTTTAAACTTCATGTGTTTTTAAAGAAATATGTTACCTTTTGAGGTTTTCAGAAAACATCGCATTCTGGAGTACTGCTTGATATAGCACGTTACAGAATGCTTGATATGAGAGATCAAGAGTGCTTGATATGATTGAACAACTGCTGTTGGTATTATTACATTTTACGAACTATTAAATAAGTAGCTTAAGAACAGTCTTACGTTCCATTGTTTGTGTATATTGACAATCAAATGCTAGCAATTACATTATTTGTTTTGCTTAAGAAAGGTTAAATATGCTAAAAGTTGAATTAAAAATATATAGTCTGATCTTTTGATTTTTCTTAGGGAAAGTTCAGAATTGTAATCAGAATTTTCTCTTAGATAATTTATTTGTGTTTCAGTTTTTTTGTAATTTTATTAAAATTTAGTAAAAGTTCAAGACTGTAGATGTTCAAATTATGTAAGTAATATATATTAGCAGACATTTTTGTGACTAACTTTCAAAGACCTACTAATGTCTAGAATGCTTTGAGACCAGATCTGTTTATTTGAAAAGACAAGCTGGAAGAATATGCATTTAAAATTGAGGAATAATTATTAGCTTGTACTTTGATTCTCTTTGTTCTGGCCCTGGTACCTGGAGAGCAATTCTTTCTTTAGATGGTTACTATGGTTACCTTATTGAGGGCCTCTTGCTTTTATAATGCACTTGAACAAATGTTAAAAAGAACAGTTGTGAAAAGAAATAATCAGTTTTCAAAAGTCAAAGAATGGCTTATTCTGATTTCCAGGTAAGCAGTAGACAGTTAAATTTTACAGTCCAGACATAACACTTCAAAACCTAAGTGTTGTTTTTTTTCTTCCCTTTTATCTTTTTCTCCCTTATTTCATAGCATTTCATGTGTCCTCTGAAAGTTGTAAACCTGTCCTGTAGAGACTTGAGAATTTGCAATATGAAGAATTGGAGTAAGGAAGTTGCATGACCCTTCTTGTACTGTTTTTTTACCCTGTGTCATAGCATTCCTGTTTGGGAAAACTTCCTGGACACAAAACTGTCAAACCCCTTCAGTATACTGGATGGAAAGCTGTTTTCTAGTAACATGTGGGCTCACCGAATTCTTCTTTAATTTGTAAAGGGAGTTTTGAAAATTAAAAGCTACACTGCAGTACCAAGATATCTTTGAGTTTATGGATAAAGTTACCCGAGTATACTACCTGGATACTAAAATGTGTGCTTTGGTTGAAGGATTACCCACGTCTTTAGATGACCTTGATTACTACTTTACTGAGATAATTAAAAACCTTTAATTTTTCTTAGCACTTTATTTATGATCATAAGGAATTATACTAGATATCTGTGGTTTTTTCCATCATCCAGATTTCATCTCAAACTCGTTTTCTCTACTTTATACCTCAAGGTAACTGTATATTTGTCACTTACCCCATCCCAGGATCGGAGACATTGTTTTTCTATCCATTCTCATTTGTTCTTTTTTTTTTTTAAAGAGAGAAAGGGAGAGAAGGAAGAACCTTTTTTTTTTTTTTGTAAGGAAGGACAGAGAGGAGGAAGCACTTTATTTATTTTTTTATTTAGTTTTTATTTGCTTCGATGTCAAAGCCAGGTCTTGGGCTTTTACACGATCCCTGTCCCAGCCGCTGACCTAGCACCTGAGCCACCAGGATGTATCATGTCTCTTCTAATAGTAATATTTTTTCTGTCTTAAATTCATTTTTCTGTTGTTTAGAATTGTTTATAGCCCCTATTATAGAGAACATGTGAAAAAATACCCTGAGATAGGTGGATATATGTCTAAATGCAATGTTCAGTTTAAAAGAGGAAGGTTATATATACAGTTAAGGGGGATTTAAAAAAAAAGACATTCCAGTACACTTTCGACTGGACCTCAAAGTAAAAGGTAGTATTTTGAGTAACAGAGATAGAGTGATGAATGCACAAGAGAAGATATAATCAAGTTCAGAATGTATTTAGCACTCAAGTTAATTTTGTGAGGGAGATCATTTGGAACCTTTTGTGGTGGGCTTTGAGTGCCGACTTTAATAGTGCATAGTTTCTTTGGTAATGGATGGCCATTTGAGATTTCTGGGTTGTTAGATTGAAATGATTAATCCTATAATTTAGGAAGAGTATTAGAGAGATAATATCTTTCCACACAGGAAGTGTTCATAGAGAATTACAGGAAAAGTGGATCTAAACTAGAGTCATCAGTAAGGGGTTAGAACTGGAGAATAGTTTGTATATTGCAATGATGTTAGAGATACAGTATGCAAGTTGACATTAGTTTTATGGCTATGGACATAGGAAGGAATGAAGTTTTTGAACACTAGGAAGACTGCTAGCACCATTAACAGTACATAGGAATAAAGCGGGGCGGGGGGGGATTGTTGCTGTAAAATTTGAATATATTCACCTTAAAGTGAAGATTACTAGTATGCACTTGTTAGTACCTTAGGCCTGAAGTTTAGGAGGAAAGCTGGATTTAGAGATTATTCTTATAGAGGCTGTATTGAGATGAAGAAGTACTGATTTTTTTCTAATTGTAAGAACAGAGAAGTAGAAAATTTTGAAGAAAAAAAAAAAATCCATAGGAAACACTTTAATTTTAAGATGACCTTTAGCTAAATTACATAATCATTTCACCCTTATTTTGTAAAATGTTATGTACGAAGAAAGCTTTGAAAAAGAACAAAGGAAGAAAACCAATATCTAAAACAGTGCATACTATATAAGTTCTTAAAAAATTGTTGTTGAATAATTTTAATTTGCTGGGAAGATAGAAGACTTGTAAGAGAATAATGAGCTTATTGTGGAGAACTTTGAGGGGTCTGGTGTAATATTCATCTCCACTTTCTTGGTGTTATTACTGGAACTAGATGAGAGGATAAATTTGAGAATATTTTGAACTTTTTAAATGTTTTTTTGTATACATTTCTGTTTGAGGAACTGAAGTTCAGCAAGTAAGGTTGTAAGGCTAGTCTAACTTAAAAATTTGTATTCTGTCCATTTCATCGATACGAATTAGATGTATAAAGTTTATTTTGAAAGTGTAAAGTATTCTCATGTTCCTGTATCTATATATAAAACACTTTTGGCCAGTTCTTTTCTCTCTCCTTGTAACAATCTTGTCTTTTCAGTTCTTTATTTTCTCTGAACCAGTTGCTACTCATGTTTTAGTTTTCACTTTTAACTATCATTTCTCTCAGGAAATAAATACTAAAATGCTAAGACTCATATTTTTCTATATGCCCCCACATTCTAGGATTTGCTGCACCAGATTGCAGTTGTCTGTTTTGTTTATATTCAACACTAGATCATAAAAACTCCCATGTCATGGTGTTTTGTGTCTTTAACTTGTATTTCTACCATGTACATAATGGTTAGCACGTAGTTTGTTAGAAATGGACTAAATAAAAGTTGATGTTATATTTTAGCCAAAAAGTTTGCTTTTACCCTTCCAATGGAGTGTTTTAAAGGAATAAAAAATGCAAAATGCACTTGCCGTGAGCTAATTTGATTTGATATATATAACACATATAATGCATATATAACACAACATACTTGATATTCACCTGAACAAATACTGTATCTAACCATATCTAATATATACATGAGTATTTTTTTCCAGGTTTGGGTGATTTAATTTAAGAGGGTATTTACACTTAAGATACCTAGTCTCCTGGTTATTCAGGTTTACTAAACAAGTGACCAAACTTCAGTCTCTCTGGATAGAGAGAAAAAGAACTCCATAAAAATCATTCATATGAGGTATATTTTCTTTACTTTTCCCTTCACTTTAAAACACCAGTTCCCTTTTTTTTTTTTAAACTATCAACTCAGACTGTATGACTGTAGGAATTATGTTGTTAAAGGGAGGTATTGGGGCCATAGAAGATTTGTAATAGTTTAAGCACCTTTATATGCATGTTTTACCATGCTGAAATAACCAGTTTAATTTCAGAAAGGACAGGCATGTGTAAAATCAGATTAGCTCCTTTGAAAATTACAGAATAAGTTTGTAATAGGATCAGGCACATAGTCTCAAGTGATTCAGGAAGCAGATCTCTTGGCATTTGGATTTCTGCATATATGTTCTCTATCAGAACTTTGGTGGCAGTGATGTAAGAGGAATTATGTAGTGGAAAGTAAAATTGATGTGTTAGGAACTTTAATTTACTTTTTAGAAGAAAGAAGTGGCACTCTCTTTCGTTCATTCGTTCATTTTTTAATTTTTATTTTTACTGTAGTAGTGTTACTGTTCAAGATTGTCAAGCTGTAAATAGCCAGTAGCTTGAATGAAGTGCATATTGATATTCACCCTAGGTTGTTTTCTCATTGCATAGATTTGTATGCTTTTCTTCCTGATCAGAGCAGACTAAAAAGCACAAAGGCCCTCAAATGTGCTCTACCAATAGATAGCATGTGTTTATAAAAAAACATGTGATTCCAAATTTAAAATTAAAACAATTCCTGTTACTTGTTCAGTTGGTTCTTTCTATTCTTGATGCATCTAATATCAACTCATCTTTGTATGTATATTTTTAGATAAACTGTAGTTTCTAAGAAAATGAAATCTAGGAACTTCATATCTGTAAGATTTCTCAAAATATAAAGCTTGCTGAGAAAAATGTATTTCTTAAATTTCCTATGTTTTCTGCATCTTCTTTGAAGGAAAATAAATAGAACATTAGACATTTTATTATTGAAGTGTTTAATTAAAGCATTACATTTAAGTCATATATCTCAAGTGCATACTTTGTTACCCCTGCAAGGACTATGTCTACCTTGGAGAAAGAGTAGAGTTTTTTGAGGATTTCTTTCTAGAGTTGCCAGAATAAATGGAAAAATTTCTAGTTTATGAATAAAGCTGTGCCTCCAGGCCCAGTTAATATGTATGATTTACAAAAGTCATGGGAAAAGAAATTGCCTCTTAAAATCAATGCTTAGCACTAACAAAAACTGATTTATGTTCTTCTTTCCAAAAGTTAGGTGGAAGGAAAACAAGACTGGAAAATGAGAAGGTAACTTGTACTTAGGTGATTTACAAATGAATCATCCATTAAGTAACAGTCATATAATTTGAGACTTTCATTGATAAAGTTATAATTAGGACTGTAATCTTTTAGCAAACCCTAAATCCTTTGGTATTGATTTGATAATTAAATTTACTTTTATTGGATACTTGCGGTCAATTTGATACACTTTTAGGCACTTTAATATGTATTAGTTTAATAATATCTTGCCAGACTTCTCTGAGGTCAGAACTATAATTTTATGCTTCTTATATATAAATTAGGAAACTGAAGCTCATGTTTTAAGTATTTTTATTGTAAATATTTGCTTTTATTTGTTCAGCCAGGTGACAGCATTCAAACACAAGTGGTGACTTGAGTCTTTAACTCTTAAACCTTATAATTCTTGATAGCTTATATAGTATGTTCTTCTTTACATGTTTTTCTCTGAAGGAGTTTAGGACATATATTCTGAGGTTGAGGTGAAAATTATTTTGCCTATTTTACAAGTGATCATAATGGATTACAAAATGTAGAAACTCGACCTTGGTCTTTAGGAAAAGGTTTCTGGTCTTAGTCTCATTCTGCTTTGTCTCATTTAGGAGGTATCTGTGTGGCCATCCTTTGAGTTCTCTCACCCTAATTGTTACCATATTCTTTTCAGACTGAAAGAGAAGTTAGTCCTCAAAGATCAGAACTAACTTAAGTGGACTTTAAGAAGAAATTTTTAAAATTTTTAGTTGGCGGGTATGTGAGTGTGTCAAACTATACTTCTAAAGAACTGTCCTCCAACTTTTTGTTTAATGACTCGACCATTCTAGCTTTGCTCAGCAAATACTTTTAAAATTACTATTACTATGTGCCAGGCTCAGTTTGAGAGTTATAATTGCCATAAATGTAAGCAGAGTAAAAATTTTAACGTAGGTGATTAAGTTCAGAGATCTTTGGTAATCTCATGTTAAACACAGAATATTCTTATAACTCTAATATATTCAGTTATTCTTTGTTCTCTGAAGTCTGCTATGTTTCAGTTGCATTTCTTGTTTTGCTTTACTTATTTGAAAATAATCACCAACAAAACTATCTTGAGATGTATGATAAGATTCTGACTATATAGATTTAGAGAAATAGTGAGGGTATTTGTATCAGTTTTCTTTCATTTCCATGTAATGATGCTGTTGTGGCTGTTGACTATTTCGTACTGTCAGAAAATGTAGCATTTTTGTTAAATTGGATTTTGTTAAATCGTTTAGACAAATTTACTAGGGAAGTAACTACTGGTGAATGATCTGATATGGGGGCATATTTTGAGAAGCAATATAATATCCACATTGTTTTTTATGTAAAATAAAAAGAATTAGATTTGAAGAATTCAGATTTGAAGTTAAGGTGGTAAGCATCTTCTTGGCTGCTATAGTTGAATAGAATTTTATAATGACTGAGAAATGGTATTTGTTGAGACTGAATCTCGTGGAAAAAGATCAAAGTTAAAAAAGTTGAGAGACATCGTTTTGAAGTAGATCTTGAAGGACTAGTCCTCAGTGAATATAGAAATTTAATTATCTTCTGTAAAGTTGGGAAATATTTGAATCAATCATATCACATGGGATTTGAGATGATTTTTTTTTTTTTTTTTTAAATTTAAAGGTGTAAGCAGGAATGAAGGTGGGCACAGCAGGCAAGTAGAGAGAGGAGGAGGAAGAAGTACTTTATGTATTTTTATAGAATTGTTCACATCGGTTGTCCCCCTCCCAGCCCTGGGTCTTGAAACTTGGACCTTGGGATGTAGGTGGGACTATTCCCAGAGTGTACTAGACTGCTAGGCCACAAGAGCATGGATTACTGATTTTTTTATACATTTATTTTAGCTGCATATCATGATATTCTCTGCACATAATTTAAGTACAATGATTCTTTTTATCTAATATACTGATGATTTTTAATTTCCAAGTTTTTAGATAGAATAAAGTTTCCATATTGTAGTTAATTGAGATACCTTTTCTGCTTTATAGTAGCTTTCAAATATCTGTGCAGATATATTTAAAGTATCCTATGATTCACTTTGATAATTTGAAGTAAAAATAAATAGAATTCAAGAAATTCTGAGTTTTGATTGACCATTTGATTTTTTTTTTCTAGAACAACCATAGATTTGTTACGCTGGAATGTTTTAACACTTTTTGATATCAGACTCAGCTAGATATATACTCATAGGCCTGTTGATAATTTCAGTTTAAAATCATAATTAAGAATTGACATGTTTTGCCTTATGTGTTTGAAGATTGTAAATTTCAGGCATGGGAACTACTAATATTTAGGAAACAAAGTTATTTATTTAGATTAATGTCTTTGTCCTGAGCTGAATACCTATTTTAATGCCAGAATCTTAAGGTATATAGATATAAAAACAAAATATACAAATTTATCGTTTATCTGTCAGTAAAAGTTTTAGTCAGCTATTACAAATAGTAATTGTATAATGTCTCATGCAACTTTGTCTTCTCATGATGAGTTTGTAAGATAGAGATTAAATAAAAATTTTCAGTCTTGAAAATACAGAAATTTAATAAATATATAAAAATAAACTGTTAAAATTGTCTTTAATTTTGTCTTTATTGGATATGTAATTCTGCTCTGGATGAGCTCTGCTGCTTAGTTAATAAAGAATGTGCTAATTTCATAGTCTAAATCTGTTCTATATATTTTCACAACCAAATAAACTTTTAGTTAGAATTTTTAAATGTTATCCTGTTCATTTATTCTGTTAAATTTTAGCTCTTCGCGGAAACTTTAATGATCATTAGTCTAAACTATTCCTTTTACATTGAAAAACAACAACAAACAGCTCTTGGAAGTTAACTTCTCAAAGTTAGTAATTGAACGGAGAGACTAGAATTTTAGAGGAATGCAGTAAAGATTCTTTCCCGAGTTTGCATTTATGTTTTACCTGTTAAGTTATAATGAAGTTCCATGATTAAGTTTTTCATTATTTTATATTAGTCTTGGGTCTAGACTTCCAAATAAGTGAATTCATTTTTAGAAAACTAAAAATAATTATTTTGCGAATTTTAAGTTTTAAAAAAATAAGTGAAGGTGTTGAGAATATTAAGCTTTCATTACACCAATCTTACCAAAAGTCATAGTGTGGTAGTATTGACTGTTGACTAATGTCTAGTTGTTAAATAGATCAGTGTGATATGAATGTATATTGTTTTTCATTTAATGTTTCAAGTTAAACTGCAGGTAACCAAAGGATGTTTGGGTGACTAACATCTTAAAATGTAAAACTGTTTCATAGCAAGTACTTTGTAGATTTGCTACCATGACTGTATGAAAATAGAAATCCATTTCTAACTATGTTTCTTTTTATATCAGTTCATGAGACATTCATGAGACAAGTATAGGTTGATAGCTAATCATTTAAGCAGATCACTTGATAAGTGTGATAAGTAGGTAGAATTAAATTGAAAACAACTAGAAAAATTGGAAAAATAGAGACAAAAAGTATTCCTATATATTTATTAAATGTATTTGAGTTGAGGTTAAATGTGTGATTATGAAGTAGATCATCTTAAGATCAAAGGGAGAATACTAAGCTTCATGTTGAAATAAGAAATTAGGACAGTAGCTGTTAGATACTATCATTTTGTTTTTCTATCCTACGTTGCAGTGCTAAAATAGAAAAAAATTCATTTTTTCACAGGTATTTGACTTATTATGTTGTGTTGGTTTCTTAGTAAATTAATCACTTATTTCCATTTGCCCATTTTACTCTTTATTTTTCTAAATAAGGATTTGATTAAAATAAGTGTTTGTATCTTGACCAGATAGGCAATCCTGGAGGTAGAGAGATGGGTAGAAATGAAAGAGGTTCATATGTGAGCTTTTAGAATCAATTAAACATTTGAATAAATAAAATATTTTGAGAGAATGAGAAGTTAAAAACTATTACGTTAAAGTTAGATTAATTGATTCAGAGTAAGGTATAAATGACTTTTATGTAGTTATTAAAAGCCTCTAGTATGCTTTTCAACTACTAATAGTAATTTTATGCTGCTATTTTTATTCTAATTATTAACTTTTTTCCCCTAGGTGGTATCATGGAAAACTTGATAGGACAATAGCAGAAGAACGCCTCAGGCAGGCAGGAAAATCTGGCAGTTATCTTATAAGAGAAAGTGATCGAAGACCAGGGTCCTTTGTACTTTCATTTCTTAGCCAGACAAATGTTGTCAACCATTTTAGGTAAGTCTTACTCCTTTTACGAGGCTACATAATATTGTTATTTTGCTGTGGTGTTCATAAATATATTTATTTTAATAAAGGTAGATGACTCAGTGAAATTTAAAGTAACAAAGTGGAAATAGAGAAAAATGTATACTTTTAGATTACAGAGTAGCAGAAAATACAGGCAACAATATTTAAAGTGTGTGTCCTTTAATTCATTTTAGGTTCACATTTTGAAACTTTGCAAACAAATTTCAATTAAGCAAGCATGTAGATTTTCAAGTTCGGACATCAAAGTCTGTGTGTATGCATATACTTACATATATTACTGTGTTTGATTTCATTTTTATGAAAGATTGAAAATAATCATCTAGTGCCTATAATGTTAACTGATAAAATGCTTATATTATTGATTTTTAAGTTTTAAATAAGTTTTAAGAGCATTATCATACTGTGGGTAGAATGTGAAGTTATGCTCTGTAAATATGTCAAGTGATCTATAAGTTTTAGCTAGAGAAAGTTATTGAGATTGCTATTGCCTTAAATATGGAAATTTGGAAATTGAGATGATATGGATTTATAAATATTTTAATGAATTATGTGATTGAGGCTTATTAAGTCTATTTTATATCAATTACACATACTTTAAAATACAACCAAATAGCTTGCATATGGTAAAGGTATTAATGTTAGTAAGTGGTATTTTAATAGAGATGTAATTAAATGAAAAAAATCAGAAAATTATGGACTCGGTCTTCAAAATTGACTCAAAGTTTTTTATACTGTTTTTTTTTTTAACCCCATACAAATAGGATTATTGCTATGTGTGGTGATTACTACATTGGTGGAAGACGTTTTTCTTCACTGTCAGATCTAATAGGTTATTACAGTCATGTTTCCTGTTTGCTTAAAGGAGAAAAATTATTGTATCCAGTTGCACCGCCAGAGGCAAGTAGAAATCCAATAAAATAATGTTTCAAAACCTTGTTATTTCACTTTAAAAATGGGTATTGCCCTTATTCAGTTTCTTACAATTATAATACAATTAAAATACAATTAAAGAAGCATTTGATTTGTATTGAATTATAGTCTGGTTGTGATATCAGATAAAACTGATAACTTCAAGAAGAGAGAAAATAATTTTTCTTTAATTTATACTAAAGTTACTAGAGTATTTATTATGCTATACAATGATAGTCTAACAAATACTTTTGAATAAAAGATGAATAGTTACTGACACAGTGCTAATGCTGTAATCGCTACCAAGATTCTGAAATACCTTCTACATCATCAGAGAAAGGCTAATTTATGTTTCTGTATAGTTAAAATTAAATGATCAGTCATTTGATAAAAATATATTAGTTATGCTGTTAAAAAGGATTTCCATAAAAATAGCAAAAACAAGCCAAACATTTGGGCTTTTGGGTATTTGCAGCGTTGGTAAAAATTAGTTTTTTATGGGCCTATAGAGTTATAATATTTTTATGGGATTTAGCTTTATGTGGCCTTAACTGATTTGACTTTGACGTGAACAGTTTTAACTTTTGTAATCATTTTTTTTATGATTTCTAGCCAGTAGAAGACAGAAGACGTGTTCGAGCCATTCTACCTTATACAAAAGTACCAGACACTGATGAAATAAGGTATTTTGAACCTGGGTTCTTTTATAGGTATTAGAAATGGGCATTCGAATGACTGAAAACTTTCTCCTTTTGGATTAGAAAGGTTGTGGAATTCAGCAGGGTAATGAAGTCTTTAATACTGACTCCTACATCATCCTATATTCTGATGTTTGTTTGTTTGTTTAGATTTAAGATTTGGATGAGAGTGACCATAGTGTAGATGACAGGAGAAGTTACTTGGATTTTATTAGGCAATCTATGACAATTTAAGGATATATTTCTTATATTCTATACTGTATTTTAATTTTTATAATTATTTGATATTTATGCTTCGATTTTAATTGTACTCAAATGTCAAACTTCTGTTTAACATGATGGGTGAATAATTTTAAGTGCTATCAATAATATAGAACTATAGAGCATAATAGCATGATAATGCTTGTTTTTATAATATTTACATAATTATTATTTCTGTATAGTTTGATAATTATCAGACCATCAGTATCTTTTCATAAGTGTTTTAACTTTCCAATATACAGTTTCTCATTGAATCAACAGTAGCATTTAAAATAGAAAGATAGCTTTTGGTGGATACTAAAAATTTCTGGAGACATGATATTTAAAAAACAAAAGGTTTAAATCTGAAATCTCAAATAGGAATTCCATTTTTATGTGTTCTCAAAGTACTGACTTCTCATATAGTTCTTATTGCTATACCTTTATTTGTGATCTAAACTGGAAAAGCCAATGAAAGATGGAGAAGAAGGGAGGAAATTTATATAATGAACAACAGCGGTAAATTACAATTAAAGGAATTTTGGATAATTGTAAATTCCCAGTGGGGTTTATCTAGGACAGCAGTTCTCACAGTATAATCCTTGTGACTGTGAGAATCCTTGAGACCTGTTCAGAGCGTCTATGAGATCAAAACTATTTTCATAATAGTAAACCATCATTTGCCTTTTTTAAAGTTCTACTTAATTTTTTTTTTAATGAAATGTCCAAGCAGGAAGCAAGAGGCAGAAGAAGCATTTTAGTTATTTATTTGTCTATCTTGGTTGTTGTTCTCAGGCCCTACCCAGGTCCTTGGGATGTATGTGAACTGTGCCAGCTGGAGGCTGCAGACTTAACTGCTAAGCCACCAGGGTATACCAAGAATGTTCTTAATGAAACAGAAGAAAATATTTATTTTACTAAATCTCTGTACTTGTTTTTATCTTTTTAATATTCTTAAATGTGCATAAGCACCTCTGCTGCATATCAAAGTTCAGCATCTTGAAGAAAAGCAATAAACTGAACTAGTTGCTGCTTTTTGTGCACACAGTTTTTACTAGAGAGAGTGACAGGGAAACGATAGTTATCAGACTCAGAGTATTTGACATTTTTTTTTAAAAAAAGAATGAAGTGTTACTTCAAGAAAAATAATAGCTGGTAGCATTTATTGCCAGTAACAAAATTTGAGCTTGTAAACTCAGAATTAGAAATTTAGAAACCTTTTATCTACCGTCAATAGTTTGACAGCTTCCAGAATACTTAATGACTTTTCTAGTAAGATTTGTAGTGGTATTTTAAGAAAGGGTTGTTTTGCTGTTGTAAAGTCTGTTAAAATCTGGAAAGTCTGTATAATTCAGTGAACTAAATATTTTCTAAATGCTTGATATTAGAAATTAGGTACCATAAAAGGTTCAGAGTTCAAGTTAGACTAGTAGATGTTATTGAAATGGTATAGGAAGTTCATTGATAAAGTTTTTGGTTCCACATTACATGTAACCTTCAAGAAAATACCACTTGTTGAGTTTTTGGGGTAACAGTGTACAATATCTATAATTATGCGGAAGACTAATTAACATACCTTTTCTTTCTCAGCATATTTGTGTGAGGCCAGATTTTCTTCATTCACCTTAAGCAAAATACCATATAGTAACAGATTGAATGCTGAAACAGATATGAGAATTTAGCAGCTGCCAGTTAAACCATATAGTGAGATTTGTAGAAATATGACAGTAGTATTCTCATTAGCTTTGTAAAAATTAACAGCTATGCTTTGTTCTTTATTTTGCTATGTAATGGGGTAGATTATTATTTAAAGGTATTAAATATTTAAAAGCATTTATATAGCATTATAAAGTGATAACTTATCAATAGATATAGTCCATTTAAATAGAAGCCTTTTACAGTGTTTTAAGAGTATAAAAGAAACATCTCAAAATTGAGAACTACTGATCTAAGAAGATGAAAATTTAAACAAGAGTTAGAATGTATAAACTTTAACTCAAAAAGATACGCGTATATGAAGTTCTGAGTATCTTTATAATTTATTTATACTTGTGAAGTTTTTTTTTTTAGGTAAACCACCTGATGATTAGTGAGATTTAATAAAGTAAACTCTTGGAGGAAAGTATGAAATTATACAGACGAGTCTTGTAAAATGGTGGTGTTTGTACTAGTAAACTTTTAATTTTTTTCACACTATAAAAAGTTTGTCATTTAGCAACAATGACAGAAGTCAGAATTAAAAAGAAATCTCTAGTGACTGATCTTGACCAGAAATGAAACTTGTCATCTCTCCATTTCTTTTAGTTATTATCCACGTTTTCTGTTCCCCCCCCCCCACTCATTTTCTGTAGTGTATTTTAGTTGTTTGAATTTTGAAAGGAATAATTTATTTGGTTAACTGATAGTATCTGCTGCCATTCAGTCAGTGAAATATTGGTCAACATTAAAAGGATTGTGTAGAATCAAGATACAGTAGAATATTCTGTGCCTATTCGGATACAGAATGTATCTAAAGTGTATACAATTTTGTTTCCCTGGAACTTGTTCAAGGAAACAGTAAAACTAGATATTCTAAAGAAAAGCATTTTTAAGGGTATGAGAAAAAATAGACTAAATAAAAGTTTAGTTTATGAAATTACTGCTGAAAGAAAAATTAATAAAAAATAAAGCTGACATATTTGTCTATAGATACAGGATCTGTGGTAGCATTCAACCTATCTTGAAACCTTAAGTGTTAGAGGCACTCCTTCAAACCTAAAACAAAAAGTTCAGTGACTTACTGGTAGTTTTATATTGATGATATGTATCAACATCTTATTCCTCCTGGGATTGTGTGGAGGTCGAAACATCTTGATTCCAATTAGAAGAATTTAGGTTGTATATGTATCCCTATCCTAAGAAATTTTAGCAAAAAACATGTAGGTATTTTCATATTACGTTCCTTTGTACCACTTTCGATAAAGAAATGCTAAACTTGGATCATGGATGTCTGAGTGAACTAAATAAACCTTAATTTTTTTAGAAAAATGTTACTTTTCAAGTGTCTGCATCTCAAGCCTAATTGTACATACTTAAAATAAAGTTTTCTAAAGTAATTGTTTTCATCTAAAAGTGTGATGAATTATGTTTACTAAGTATTTATGATTTTATATCTAATCTATATCAATAACATTGAAACTTTAGTTTTTGAGTTTAGTTTTCTTGGAATTAAACCCCAAACAAAGCCTTAATATATTTACAATTAGTTTTCAAAAATTCTATTTTGAATTTAACAGTAACCCAATGATGCAGATAGTGTAGGTATTATTAGTAAACACCTTTTGCAAGAAGTTAAGATTTAGATTTTAAATGTCTTTAAAGATATATGTAGATAATGCCAGAAATACCACAGAATTTTAAGGTATTTGATTTATATAATCCCTTGCATTTTCCAGTATAATATCTCTGGTTTGGCGCATGATTACTCAAGTTTCTATGCCTAAAATTCTAACTTAATTTTTATAACTTCATAATTACAATTTTTAGTTTCTTAAAGGGAGATATGTTTATTGTTCATAACGAATTAGAAGATGGATGGATGTGGGTTACAAATCTAAGAACAGATGAACAAGGCCTTATTGTTGAAGACCTAGTAGAAGAGGTGGTAAGTTTTGTATTTTTCATTTCATCTCTCAGAATTGGGTATATCATAAAATGTTGCACTTGTCCATAATCAGGCAATTAGCTAGCTATGCATATGTTTCATTTTATGATAAATTTTAAATTTGAGTAATATTTCATTAAAATGTATTTACTGTTAGTAAATGTCATTTTTTTTGTACAGAGCATAACCAAACTAGCATATTTAATCTGTAGCTGCCAGTGTTCAGAAAGTTTTCATAAGATTCTATGAATTAAAAATGTATGAACACAGTGATTGTTATATCCCTTTTTCTTGATCTACCTCATAAATGTTTGTATCAGACTGATCATGGAATCTCAGATGACTGTATGTTTGCCTTCAAATTCTTTCTCTTCAAAAAAGATGTATAATTTTCTTACAACCTTGGAAAAAAAATCATGTTCTGCATATATGACCACGCATTTCTAAACTTTGAGTATTTTCTCCTTACATTGTCATAAATTTATTAGTGGTAATCTTATCACACAATATAAAACACTCATGTTTGCATTTTTGGATAGTGGATCAGCATTTAAGCAACATCACATTTCAGAGACAATATTCTGTATTACTGAAACATGTCCAACATTTTTTTGTAGTTTTGAAATTCACCTTTCCCTTTTGGGTTTGTCCAGCATGATGCAATGGTTTTTGGCTTTCTTTTTACAACCCACAGAGCTACTGTTTTTATGTTATGTTAAGAACCTGGTAGGGTACTGAAAGCTGTGCTCTGATAATTGATCTAGTAGGATGGCAATGGAGAGTATTTTTCTTTACTATTCTCTCATCTGCTTATTTTGGTAACCAGAGCTTCATAATAGAAGTAAAACAGATGGAGGAAAAGTAGGAGGTGTTGAGGAAATGGTATGATATATTCCATCCTTGTTGTCATTTAGTTATTTAATGGGAGAGCTGGCATTAAAATTTCTAATTCCTAGATGAATATTCTTTATTCTGCAGTAGGAGAGAGATATTTATTCCTCACAGACAAAAGTGTTCAAATTGAAACATCTTACTATCATTGTTAGTTTTGCTGCAAAGTATCATAGTTAAGACTTTTATGTTGGATTTTTTTTCTCTCTGCTGTAAACCCCATCCTCTAATTATTCTTATTAAAGTAATTACAATATGATTGAACTTTTTTAGCACTTTTGGAATTCTGGGTAATATTTAACAAGGTAAACTTTAATAAGGATGAGTGAAAGTTAGCCACTGAGTACAGAATAAAAAGCCTTATTTAAGGCAAGGAGACATGACTACCTAGTATCAATATGAGGTTATGGCTGCTAAATATGAATATAGTCATACTCTGAATTAATAGTTGAATGGTTCTAAGTTACAAACAGTTATGAAGTTTTTCCTTCACTATTTAGAATAAATTTTCATAATTTCTTCATTGGAACATAATGATTCCTTATAGATTGAAAAGACTCTTGGAAGTCGTCCACAAATAGGCATTTTGTTGGTTCTTGGTTTTAAGGAGTTTCCCTACTCTGAAACTCTAGTTAGTATTCTACAGGCATGTTTTACACTTTTATGTCTTCACTAGGAATAAAGCTCAGTGAGGATTTTTGTCTCTGCTTCAATTATATATCTTCATAGCCTAGTGTCTGTCAGTAGGCATTTAGTAAATGTCTATTGAATGAATGAATGTCTGTTTCTATAATTTTTCTGCTTCCTTAATAGGCCGGCCCTGCTATTCTGCCTGATAAAATTTGATTGATCTTTATCAGTTTAGAGATCTTTTAGAATCTCTTAGAGTAATTGTTTTCTCTTGTGTTTCCACAGCACTTTATTAATTCTACAGTCCTTTACATTATAAAAAGTTAATTTATTGGGAAAACCCATTCTATAGAAATTAACTCCTCTTGAGCAATGATAATGCATTATGTTTTTATGTAATTTTTTTTAGCATATGCTTTGTAATATATTAGGCTTTCAGTGAGTAATTTTAGTTTAGTTAGGTATTTGATGAGTGAAGCCCAAACTGAGAGAAGAAAATCCATGTATTGTCAGATTATTTTTCTATTCTTCATTACTCAGTGAAAGTCTCATGCCAGGTCCTGTGCTTGATGCACAGACTACAGCTTAAGGTATACTTAGTGAAAAATTATATGCCAAGCATTGTGCCTAGTGCTTGTGGTGGTGGTGGTGGCTATTAACAGAGAATGGATAAAAAATCTTAAGATGTTTATAGCCACTGCAGTGAAATAACCACACTGTTGTATCTTAAATGCTAGGAATGTTGAATAGAGTAAGTAAAGTTCAAAAGATGATAGAAGAATGTCCTTTTTATTCAGAGTAAAAGATTATATTTACACTTCAGGGACTCATTGTCTCACTAAGGAAGTAGTATTTGAGATAGATCCTGCCTGGATGGGTTTAAGTTTTAGCTAACAAGTAAGAAGCAGTGAGTACAAAGGACATTCTACGTCAGAAAGAACTAGCTGCAATAGTAAGAGAATATAGTTTAGAAAATAGGTAGTTATTTGTGACCATGGTGTTACCTAAAGAGAATTGGTAGTTACAAGACAGGAAGTGGAGTCATATGATAAAAGATTTTGATTTTAAACTGCGGATGTGTAAGCAGTTTAAGATTTGTTTTTATTTTATTTGGTGTTTCTTAGTGGAAAAAGCTAATTTGGAACTATGAATAAACATTGGAGTGGTAGAATAGGACAGGGCATAGAGGTACAATTATACTAGTCGGACTACTATTAATAGTTTTTAAAAAGGAAGGATAAATGGCCTGAATTAGAGTAATTACAACAAAGGGAGAAAATAAGGTAGAAAGTTGGAAAGACATTTCTTGAACAGAAACATTTTCTTGTATATTATAGGTAAATAATGTCAGAGTGGAGATGTTTGAAGATATGCTTATTAATTTTAATAAAAATAGATTAACAGTTAATCATATAAAATGCTGTCTTACTGTCTTCCCTTTAGGGCCGGGAAGAAGATCCACATGAAGGCAAAATGTGAGTTTAATTATTAAAAGAAAAAATATATATTATAAATTTACTAATTGAAAAACTTTGACCAAAAGATAATTTTTTGAAAATTGATACTTTTGGACTGATGTAAATTTTTTTTGCGGGGCGGGGGCTCAGGAGCTGATGTCTAAATATTTTAAGACCTAGCAATAGTCTTATAAATAATGAAGGTGGCTTATACCTATAACAACTCTTATACCACACAACTAAAGACTTTTTTGATAAACATTGCATTAGTAATATTACGAATACCACAGTTCCTCACATTTTTCTTATTTACTCGTAGAAGTTCTTGTTTATGTTACCATATCTTTTATGTATTTTATGGTTCAGTACTGTTTTTTGCTTTTTAATTAGAATTTTTTCTTTATCATATTACTAAGATTCTGCAAGGACTTCCTTTTCATAATGTTTATAAGCTGATTATAAGTATCTTGTAAGGGTTGATTCAAAGACCAGATATTAATAACTACATCTACCGCTTGCCACATTCTTCTCTGAAATTCCAGAAATTGCAAGTTTTAACTAATACTATCCTATAGGAAATCATTCCATGTGGCATTTTAGCCTTACTTTAATTGTTTTATTGTCTTTAAAGATATTTTTTTAGTGTCCTTCTCACCCTTCTTGACATTTATTGTATATAATTTTCTTTTCAAGACCTTAGCTCTTAGTCCCAAATCTTTTACTCATAATATTTTAATTCATCTTCTAACACCTTTACAGTGGAACATTTTTTTCCTTACCACTCTTTCAATCATTATGAATGGAATTTAGGGTTTGCCTCTCAAGTGTGTTTTTTGTAGCCATTAGAACATAAAAAAAAAATTAAACTGAATATTCCACTTGAAATCACTTTATTTAGTTCCTTACCCTTTTGCAAATGGACTATAGTAGATATTTTCTGAGTTTATTTTCTTTATTGTTCTAAGTAGCTATAAAATAGGCTCCTTCAATGAGACCAGACCATAGCTTGTTGATTGTATTAGATTGATGTCTTCCCACTACCATTATCAAGAGTTAAAATTATAATTAATAATTGGAAGAGGCATGCAGAAAATATAAGCAAATAAAGTGAGTCAGATGTATGTATTTCTTTTTATTAAATAACAATAATCTTGATATTTCTTATTTTCTATCTTCATTAGAGATCAAGGTAGATGGAATGATTTCTCTACTGTAAAAAAACAAAATTGCAAGCATGGCGAGCGACAGAAAATGACACTTAGGCTTTGTATTAGGGGAAAATGTAGGAAGTAAGAAACTATAGTGTTTGCCTGCAGTAAGACGACTACTAATTGGGCATCGACTGTGACATCCTCCTGATTTTTAAGAGAAGTTAGAAATCTGTATTTTTATCTCTATTTATATCTACTTAAAAGAATGCCATAGATTTATTTTAAAAAGAAAAGAAAACTGTAGGTCAAATGCCAGTAAATATTTAAAACTACATGTTTTCTCATAGCATTAGGTATAAATACCACTTTTACCGAGAAAGCAGTTTTAAAACTATTGCAATTGTTGAATGGATGCAATTGTTCCATTTTCTGGTTGATAATTTTCTACACTTTTGGTGTTTCGCATCAGCTAAATTTACATTATTGGTTTACTTTATTGTATTTGTTCTGACTTCTTAAAGTGGAGACTGGCAATTAAGTCTTATATTTTTATTTACAACGTCCTCAGTAACACAAGTGCCCTTTGAGACTAAATAGATGATGTAACTTTAACTGTATTTCTTTCCAGCTCCCTATTTCAATGATACAGGTACCAAGCCCTGACAATTTTATCTTCTGAAGTATTTCCTAAATTGTACCTTCTTCTCAATCTTAAACAGTTATATTCTAATTCATGCCCTTTTCATCTCTTACCAGAAGTTGGTGTAGCAGTAACCTCCAGGTTGTTCCTCCTGATGTTTCAGTCTCAGATTCTTTCTTTCAATAGCTGGAATAATCTGCCTAAAATATGTATCTATCTATCTCACTTTTTAACTTTAAATTTTTAGCTGATTCTCTACCTCCATAACCTTAGCAAAGACCAAAGAGATCCTCTCATGTAGCTCTCGTGTCCTTTATCTGTCCTGTCTCGCGTTTCTAGTTTTTTTATTTTTCTGACCACGTTGCAGATCTTTAAATACATAATATTGTTTTCTTCTTTATACCCTTTATTCAAGCTACTTCCTAGACCAGAATTCCATTCAGTTGTGTATGGTTAATTTCTGTTCTTGCTTAAAGACTTAAATTGATTTCATTTATCACTCTTCACAAGAAATTTTCCCTTTTTAAAAAAAAAAAAGGTGATTAGTTGTTCATACTTGCTGTTCCCCCTCCTACTCCCCCTTGCTCTGGGCCCAGGACTCCAATCCAGGGGTATGTGACTTGCTTCTTTGGAAGCTGTTGACCTAACTGCTGCTCCATCAGGCACAGCAAGAAATCTTCCTTTATCTTTGTCTCCCTTATATTATCTATAGAATTGATGCCCTTCTCTCTTGCTACAAAAACACTCTTAGTACATGCCTATCACTGTACTTCAGTATATTTTCTAATTTTTTTCCTAACTGTATAGTATTTGTGCCCTTCTCACATGTTGTTTAGTTTTGATAATATAACAGCAAAAAAGACATGATTTACAAATTTAATCTGTTTTCTTTTAAAGATGGTTCCATGGAAAAATTTCCAAACAAGAAGCTTACAATTTACTAATGACAGGTACTTGTTTATTCACTTGTCTTTTATAATGTATTTATTTTAAAAGACTTTTAGACAGGCAAGCCAGCCATTTATCATGTATTCGCCTTTGCATTGTCTTTATGCATATTGTAATTTCTTACCCAGTGCAGAGAAACTAGTGTTTTTCATTTGAAAACATATATGCAGTATAAAATTCAGTGTTTTCTTTCTGTCCCAGGCCTCTGTACTTTTTCCCAGAAGCAGCAGCTGATGAGAATTTTTTGTTTCTAGTTTTCTGTATCTGTGTTTATCTCCCTTCCTTATCTCTACAAACCCTCTCCTATCCCCCACACCCCCCCCCCCATTCACAGGGATATGCAACATGTTTTTTTCATATTAGGATATATTTTAGAGATCATGCTATATCTGCATATGTATATCTTCATTATTCTTAATAACCAAAGTTTTCCACTGTATAAATAGCATAGTTTGTTATTTTGTTATCTGCCTCCTATATATATATATCTTTAATTTTTTTTGCTGTGCATCTATAGCAAATGTATTTACCTTTATCTTTGTGGAATTATATAATTGGGCCTTATTTATTTTAAATGTATTAATTTTAACATTTTCCAAAACCATGGTTATGCACATATGCAAAGTAAAAATTGACTTGCCTGTTGGGTTTGATATTTTTTAAAATACTATCCTCTTACCATTTATCTTAACTAAACATTTAAGGCAGAATTAATTTACCAAGTATTTCCTCAGTTAAACTACACCTTATAGTATTTAAGACAAGTTAAGCCATAATATGTAATTTAGAAGTCTTAGTTCTTTAAAAACAACCGGTTTGATATCTTCTGTATGTGATGAATAAATTACTGATTACTAAAGATATTATCTGAGTTAACTGTTTTAAGGCATTGCTTTTGTTAATAAAATTTTTACAATTATTTACATGTAATATAATTTATGTACTTTTATGAATACACTGTTCTTTTAAGAGTTTTGAGGGAGTTTTAAAAGTATTCAATTGTATTGTGAAAGAATATAGGTTAAGTTGATTAAAAAAGTAAAGAATATGCTATTATATATAATGGTAGTATTAGAGATGAAATACACAATCAAAATGGCTTGATAGCAGCTTTCAAAGTGGAACCAACATATTTATTTTAGTAAGTTTACTGAATTTTGAATATAAGTTTATATTTTTGAACTTATATTACCAAATACTTGGGGCATTCATGCTTGTTTTAGACATGTGAAGTTGAAAAGGAACTAAACTTAATTTCTTTATATTATGGGGTGGAGGGGTCATGTGCTATGTGATTTTTCTCTGAAAAGTACACGTAAGTGCATGCATGTGCAATTGTGTATTGATTTCTTTTATTTGTATTAAATATGAAATTATTTTATAGTAAATGCTTTGGCCAGATGATTGGAACTATTAGTAATTTACATAAAAATATATCTGACATCTAAATATTCATTGTGTTTTCCTATAAGCAGCCAAGTCCTAATGTTTTTTATGCATCTGGACTTTTGAACAGAGAAAAGACAAAGCATCTTAAGAGTGCCATCTGAAGATGTCAAAAAGACATAATATTAAAGTGAAAATATTTAACAAAATTTCCTTCCGCCTGAGTAAAATTTTTAGCAATATACCTACTGAATGATATAAAATGGTTTTGAAATTATATATAAGTGTTTCAGTTGTTTGGAACCTACCTTTGTATACTTTTGGTACTGTTTTATTATAATATTTTTAATGTTAGAAGTATTGATAGACTTTTCTTCAGCAAAATTCACTTTAATTTGTTTAGCCTCAGTAAGAGGATTTACAAGTAGAATTCAGCAGTTTTAGCCTATATCCCCTAACTATAATTAGATTGTTATAAATTAGGATACCCGAAGACATTATTAACCAGAACTTACTGCTACAATTTTCTGCTCTATGTTTTTATGTAATACTTTAACAAGCCGCATCCATGGATGGTTGCAACACATAAATCACAAAATGGAAAAAAAAATGTCTTTATTACAGAACAAGTTTCTGTTAAAAATTTACATATGATTATGACTAAACTGTAGTTTGTTATTAATTTTACAGTTGGTCAAGTCTGCAGTTTTCTAGTGAGGCCCTCAGATAATACTCCTGGTGACTATTCACTTTATTTTCGGACCAATGAAAATATTCAGCGATTTAAAATATGTCCAACACCAAACAATCAGTTTATGATGGGTGGCCGATATTATAACAGGTAAGGTGTATGAAATGTTTAGTTATCCTTTATTTTGACAAAAATAGTTGAAGTCTTGATAATATAGTATATCAGATTCAAAATTATATAGAAGTTTATGATTTTTTAAAATAAAATTATAATGGAATTTAATAAGTCATGACCGAGATAGTCTCAAACATGAATATAAATTAATGACATAAAATTGTTTTTTTCAAAATAACTATACTTATATTTTTTATTTATATACAAGCAGTTTGCAGCAACTTTGCTATATCCATATGTTATTGGCAGAATGGCAAACATCTAATCTAAGGAAAAGAAGACATTCTCTTATCAATGAGACATTATAAGAGGAAAATGTACTTAAAAGAGTAACCTAAATCTTCTTGCAAATGTACAATGTAATTGGTTTGTTCACAAGTTGGTGTTTTATTTGTAATTATTAGTTCCTATTTCTCACCTTTAAAATTCTAAGTAACTTTTTCTTTTTGCTCATCCCAAAACTCAGAATAAACTTAAATCACTTAATTAGGTAAATAATAGAGAAATCTTATAACAGGATATCAGCTTTTTTTCACCTATATAATAGAAAGTAATGTTATTTGTTTAACGCAAACATTTTCCCATTAAATAACTATACAGTAGTACTGTTTTTCCTCTTGGGAGACCTGTGACAGCTAGAAGTTGGCACTTGCTTATGTATCCTGAAAAAACAGAGCAGCATTCTTTGTCCTATTTAGAATTTCATTCCAGCTTTACCTTCAAGCTTATAGAGATCCAGTAGTTGAGTCACCTGAAAAACAAAACAAAAAAATCATAAACATGTTTTAGTTACTTAGAATTTCAGTGGACAGTTCTAAGACATCAGATGGAAGATGTGAGTCTAGACAGTTGGATCCTTTTCCACACGTCATTATGTAAACTGCTCAAGTACTTTTTACGTTACACACTAATCAGGATATTCTCACCGAAAATCTGACTAGCTGAAATTTGAACCATTTTTCAAGATAAATTAATTTTCCCATTCCTCAGTTTTCTAGGGATTTGGAACATATGAACTATAAATTATAAACATCATCATATTCTAAGTGGAAATTGATGAATGTTCATCTTGAGACTTCTTTTTTTTTAATAATAAAGTGATCTAGATAGCTTTATTTTCGAGCAAGTTTTTTAGTGTGACAAAATACCTGATGATACCATTCTGCAAAGTTGAAATATTTTCCTGCATAATGGTGGCAGTCTATAAAATATGTAAAGATTTTATTGTTGATAAAAGACATTAATATGGAATAAGAAGAAAGAAGTATTGGAAGTATATATATTCACAAATTATTGCAAAAATATTAGTCTGCTTGAAAATGATGGCTTAAATTTTAAATATATATTAATTTAGTTTCCTTAAACATTCCTACAAACCTCAGATTTTATTCCTTATGGATAGGTTCATTTTATGAAGTACAGAGGTATTGTTTCTAGTCTTTATTATTTAAAATTTTTTAAGGAAATCAGAATTATATGAATCTGATGCCTTAAAAATAGCAGTTTTTATAACTGTTTGGGAAATACATACTCCATTTCATCACTAATGTCAGTAATTCCTAAGAAGTACACCTTGGCTATAATTTATTGTTTAGATATGTGACTGTACACTTGAATTATCCAGTAAATCTTTGTAACATTTAAAGCCCTGTTCTGCTGTCCTGTCTCATTAACTCCAAACTTTTAGTAAAGCGAGTTAGCAATTACCTCTTTCATTTAGATTACTTTAGTGAACTATGACTTTAATGTTCTTATATTCAGTTTCAGAAAAGTAGGAGAGACATTTAATAGTAAATCATCAGTAAATCCTGCTGTAGCAGTATCCTACATATAAAGCAGCTCTTGTTCTTTTTTTATTTTTCATTTGCTTCTGCTTTCCCGTTATGCTTTATGACCTATCTCATTATATCAGCATTTTGATGAGATGTCTTAAAGTTTATTTGAACATGTTATTTGCTAAAGCCATTTTATAGTCATTCTTTTATAATTTTTTAAATAGACTTTTAATCTATATTCAGTTAAAGTGACAGTATGTATAGATAATTGGAATCTGATTTTTTATTTATAAATTAATATTGTGAGCTTCTTGTTTTTATAAAATAATTTGATCATATTTCCATTAATGTATTTGGTGTTAATGTGTTATGCTTTGAAATAAACTTGCAAATAGATCACACTTGCTCACAGGATTTGTATTTTCAGTATTTTTATTTTTTATGAGACAAATTATGTCAATGTTAGTATTTTTATCTTTGCAGCATCAGGGACATCATAGATCACTATCGAAAAGAACAAATTGTTGAAGGATATTATCTTAAGGAACCTGTACCAATGCAGGTCAGTGTTCTTTTCCTTTTTTCAATAATCAGTATTTTATTTTAAAATGCACTTTCTGTGCTATGTTTATGCATCTATTCATATAAATAAAATAGGATAAAATTTAAAACTACAGATTTAGATTCTATCAGAAAGTGAATTTTAAGATAATCTGTTGGTTTTTATTTATGTTGCTTCTAGATAATTAAAAAGTCTTTGGTGGCTTTTTGAGATCAGAAGAAGTGGTGGGACAGAAACCAAGTTTTACTGAGTTTAAGAGTAAGTTTGTTGGAGGCAAAAGTGAAGATAGTAGAGATAAATCACAGCTCAACTTTTCTAGATGTGCGCGATCAATAAACCAACAAATAAAATATAGTATCTAGAAGATGTAGGATGAAGAGAGGTTTAAATTTTTCTTTTTGAATAGTATAAGGAGTTTTGAGAATGTCTAAATACTTTCTGTAAAGCCAGTGGTAAAGAGGAGAGACAGTGGTTGAGTACCTGATGTACAAGGTAGAAGGCAAGAGTGACCACAATCTATATGTAAGAGTAAAGATTAGTTTTGAACAAAATGGCCTGCTGAATGTTAGATGCATAGGGTGATTGATTAGTTGCTGCTGCTTTTCTCATCATACTTGGAAGTGTGGTGGAGAAAGGTGAGAGAAAAGATACTTCAAAAAAGTGATTAAAAATTTTCCTATGTGAAAAATGGTAGTAGTGATATCCCAGAAACAAAAGTTTGTGAGAGGTTGGGGTTTCAGACTGAATTTGCACTGTGATTTGTGGTGTCACTGAGAGCAGGGGCTTTGTATTATATTCCCAGTGCTTAGAATAGGTATACCTGGCATTAGGTATTCAGTCATTTTTAATTGAATGAATGTCTGCAGTTCAGTATTTACTTCACCCTATCTATATGATCACTACTGTCTCAATCTCATTATGCTTCTCGCTATGTCCATGTCAGTATCTTCATTTTTACCTATATAAATACAGCTAGTTAAGATTTATCTCAACACCTTCCTAAAAATTATAGTCAGCACTGATATACCACTTTATTGGCAGTTCAGGCAGACCTTGACTGATTAACTTTTTTTTTTTTTTTTTTTTTTTTTTTTTTTTTTTTTTTTTTTTTTTTTTTTTTTTTTTTTTTTTTTTTTTTTTTTAGCCATGTAGTGTAGAATGTGCTTTCTAAAAACACTGCTCTCAGGGTCTTTTCACTAGGTGTCAAAGGTGACTTTACCTCCAAATGACAGATCCTACTACTCCATCCCATTGGTTTATCCTTCATTCTAGTTAATATCAGGTGTTTAAGTAAATGATGGTTTTAATTTGTTTTATAAGTCTTCAACTATTGTCTATAAATTAAGTTATACATTTTTACCATCCTAAATTAGAATTTTCTAAGTCCTTAAGATATAAGGTGGTTTGAAGAATTATTTCAAATATACATTGTGCCCCCAACTCTTACTTCTGTTAACTGTTGCATAATTGAACAAACCTCAAATTGTTGTCATTTGCAAAAGTGCCTATATAATGCATTGAATACTTCAGAAATAATTGATGCTGATTGCAAAGCAATCTGATTGCTGCTAAAACCCATTAAATACTATTTGAAGCCTGGAGTAAAAGTAAGAGTTTGAGAATTACAACACTTATCTATCCTTCCTAATTTACAAACAATTTTCCCTCCACTACCTACTTGTCTTACCTATTTTGTAAAGTTTAGTCCAAAATTAGCTTCATAATGAGATTTACTTATACAGAATAGACAACTGCTATTCTAACCTGTACCATCTATGATTACCATTTCTATCTAGCAATGTAAAATGCAAAATTGCATGCTGTGTTTATTATCATTTACCCTTATTAGATATAAATTCCTGAGGATAAGGATCTTGGATTTGTTCACTGATATTTCTCAAGAACTAGAATATCTACTTCCCTTGGAGAGGAGTATATGACCTTTTTTATCCAAAAGTGTGTAGAAAATAGACTGAGATGCCTTCGCTTCTATCCTTCTAGTGATTTAATAGAACTTGGAAAGTGAGATCGTGTCCTTGTTCATTGTATTTTTTAATATATTGGGATCAATTATGATTTGTAGATTACTGTGTCAATTCCTACATTAATATAATTGAGAAAAGACATACAGATGATCTTGAAATCAGATATTTAAATCCAAATATTAGTATAATAATATTTTAAATAACAAATTGCAACTATGTCACATTCTGCTGCTGATTACTAAATATCTATATAAACAGGAAAGTAGTCATCACTGTTTATTACCTGGGTCCAAACAATGTATGCTTTTAAGTTTCTAATATTAAGTCACTTTTAGAAAATAATTTGTAGAAGTAGGAATAAAGGGATAATTCAAAAACAACTTCAAGAAAATTTAACAATTTAAATGAAGCAGACCAAACCTATTTTCTTGGTTGTAAAGATGAATATCTAAAATGGGCAGTGTCTTTTGAATGCAGCTGTTTACTGCTATAGAAGAACCTAAAACATACCCAAGTTGCAAATCCTAATTTCGGTTTCAGATGCATCTCTATTAAGTTCTTACTTATATATTACTCTGGTTCTTCTTGCATTATAAACATTGTCATTACGTAATGCTGATTCTAGATTTTAAATAATATCTGCTGGGTTCTAGTTTATGATTCCTTTTGTTATTCTTAAACTTGTATGATCAGTTGCATTATTTAAAAAAAAATTGATAGCTCATAATATTGTTGAGGAGTAGAGTCTTCTCTGTCCCTTAAGTGTAAAATAATAATGCTTTAATTTATAAACATCAATTAAAATGATCAGTGCATTGAATATTTTAAACATTTCTACATGTTTCCCTCCAATAACTTCGGGATGCAAAGTAACTTGTCCGTTTATAAATCATATTAAATAAATATTGTGCACAAACATAAAACTTTAAAGGATTTTTAATCTCCTTTTAGCAAAACAATAATCAAGATTCTTGTAATAATATTGCATGATGACATCCTTTCTTTTGAAGAGAACACTGTATTTCCATTTTTCCCTTAATTGTATGTCATTCACTTAGTGGTTTTTGAGTTTAAAAAAATTTATCCAGTATATTATCATCCGTAGTATTATAATCTGATATTTTACTTATCACAATAGGTCCCAGAGTGGTGTTATCTATTTTTTGCTTCCATCTTATTCTTTGAATAATTGTCAAACCATCATTTATTTTCTTTGATCTTATGAGTAGAAAACTAAGAGTTTTGAATTTTCACCTGAAGTTAATGCAAATTAATAAAAACAACAAAGATGGTTTTTGTTGTCAAAGATATTTTTTTGAAAGATACTACAATACTTGGCAGCATACTTAAAAGCCAAATGGTGATGTGATAAGATAATTATTTTCACTACTGCAGCATCCTGTAGGCCAAGGATTGGCAAACTTTTTCTCTAAAGGACAAGAAGTATTTTAGAATTTGTGGGCTGTTGAGTCTCTGTCTCAGCTATTAAATTCTATCTTTGCAATGTGAAAGCAATTCTAGACAATATGTAGACGAATGAGTGTGACTGTGTCCCAGTAGAACTCTGTACTAAAAATAGGCAGTCGACAAGTTTGATAAACCCTATTCTTCAGCATATTGTAAAATAATTGTTAAGTAATGATGAAATAGTTCATAGTCTGATGAAATAGCAGAAATGTTTCAAGATTAAGGAAACATAAGATTAGCAAAAATCCCATAACATCTTAGATTTTATAATAAAATCAAATTGGCCCATGAAGTTTCTGAGAAAACATTCATCCTTGCAAAATAGTAAGAACTGCTCAAAAAAAGTAACTAAAAAGCTAAAATTGAGTTCAGTAGACCTTGATAATATTGAGGATTGGTTTATTTTAGAAAGATTCATTATGAAGACATTTTTATTTTTTATATTCTTTATACTGTTAATTTGTTTTGTTATTTAGGATTTATCAGCTAAGACATGCATTTCTAAAGGTCACAGTATTATATAAAATCTTGGAATAGAAGCCACGTTATGGGAAAAGTGAGGTTACATAACATACTCAAAAATGTTGAACCTAATAAAGATGTGACAGTCTTCATATGTGCTAAATGATCAAGAAATATATTAAGCATTACAGTAAATATGGCACTTTTATCTTGAAAAGACTAAAAGTTGACTTGTGGAAGTAGTCAGTGAAAAGATTGTGAATACTATTTTTAAGTGATGGGAGGATTATCTGAAATCAGATGACTTTACAGCAACAAGTCTGGATGGATGGTGTGATATATACCACTCAGTGAACTGAAGGGTTTGTTAGCTTTGAGCTGTTTTATATATTCCCATACATCTCATTTCAGCCGGCTTTAGTTTTCTGCATTTATCTCGAGTTTCTTTCACACATAATTGTGCATAAGAAAACATGAATTTATTTTATGCTTAAACTGATTCCTAATTTATGATGTATTAGGACAAATTCCTTTTTTTTCTCAAAATAATATTTGCTGTAAAACACAACTAAACTGATGTTTTTGAGAACAGCGTATTAATTGTCCATATTCTTGAGAAATGGTAAATTTCTTTGCAAGCGAAGAATTTTTAGTATATGTATTATATTATTTTGGATTTTAGTATTAAAAAAATTTTTCATTGTCTAAACATAAAATCTGTTATGATAGTTCAATAAATTTTATTTTACTTTCATCAATTCCTGAAATAATTTTAATATTTTCAAAACTTCAGGATCAAGAACAAGTACTTAACGATACAGTAGATGGAAAAGAAATCTATAATACAATTCGTCGCAAAACAAAAGATGCCTTTTATAAAAATATTGTTAAAAAGGGTTATCTTCTTAAAAAGGGTAAGTGTAAATAATTTTTTAAGGCTAAAATTCAACTTCACAATAAACACTTAATTGTAAATATTAATTGTAAACTTTAAATATTTTGTCAAAATTTCATTTGTAAAATGTTTATAGAGTTTTTTAAGCTTCAAAATCTAGAGTCTAGGTATATTAAATCCACGTATCAATTAGAGTTTCAGGAAATAAGCATATATATTTCTAAATATACTGTAAATCTTGAGGTTTGTTCCAATGCAAAGTATTTGATTCTTTAACCCCTCCTATACCTACACTGTTACTTTTCTTCTTAAGGATAAACTTTATATGGCACTTGGCACATTTACAGAATTGCTGTTTTTATGGCTGTATTAGTTTGTCATTAAAAAAAATGTGAGGGAGTTGGAGTGGGGGTGTGCATGATCAGTGGAAGAGTGTTTTCCTTATGACTGGAAAATAATTGTTTCTAAACAAGAATTTTAAAGACTTGATCATAATGAATTCTCCAAAGATATAGTTAAGGTACCCTTCCATATCATTTAGTCTAATTCATTAAAGTAAGCAGTCGAACAAAGGTAACTTTTCTGTAGAAATTTATATTATATCTTATAAAGATTGCTGTATTATTAAACTTTGGCATGACAGTTGAAATACATTAATTTTTATTTTCAGTAACAAATTTTTATTACTTTAATATATGTGGCTTCATTCATTATTTGGCTAAGGGAAAAACTTTTTTTTTAAACAGGCAAAGGAAAACGGTGGAAAAATTTATATTTTATCTTAGAGGGCAGTGATGCCCAACTTATTTATTTTGAAAGTGAAAAACGAGCTACAAAACCAAAAGGATTAATAGATCTCAGTGTATGTTCTGTCTATGTTGTTCATGATAGTCTTTTTGGCAGGTAAGAAATGGTTTATTATTTCTTTTTTGAATTGCTTTAGTAATAAAATAGTGGGCATTTACAGATCATTTCAAAGCATAGCACATCAATTTTAGAGCCCTATAGTCATCTAAAAATATCAGATTACTTTCTAGGGTAATTTTTGTTATTTTACTTTTTTTAACACTTATTTTAACCTATGCATAAAATTTTGCTCTACGGTATTACATAGAAATCTTTGGAATGATAGTTCCTGTATTAAGACTTGAGGTGTTTTATAGCATTTTTCCTCCCTATCTCCTACCACTAGTCTTTTGAGCGACTTAACATTGTCTTGTCATTTTCCTGTATTTTATCAGTTTTTCTGTTAACTTGATTTATCTGATACTACTAGGTTACACTCAGTTTACTATTAACTTGATAAGCATATTTCTTGATATTAAGAAACAATTATGATATAAAAACAATTGTTTTAATAGTGAAGAGAATATTTCAGATTTGAATTAAGGAATTTTCTCTTACATTAATTTCATTGTTTTTTTTGAAAGTTAAATACATAAATATAAGCTAAAGCTAAATTCTCTGAACACATAAGGCAGCTCCAGCTCTCTATTACAGCTAATGTTTTGCTGAAGAACAATGGTTTTTCTTTACCTTTCATAGTCAGTATTATGAATAATCTATTGCAGAAACTTTTCAGTTATATTATCACTTTTATTACCTATTGTTATGACTAAATGAAACAGAAAACAATTAAAAGAAATGTTTTTAACAACTTGCTTTTCCTTTGCAGGATGGCATTTCTGCTAGGGAAATTTAACTTTATCCTGTTTAAGCGTAGAAAACAAAGATAGATTACCTGTAGAACATATAACCCTGTTATTCCTTTTTTTATTCTGTTTTTTGAGAGATCACATTAGTGTTAGACTTTAAATTTTAATAAGTCAGTTTTTTTAAATGATTAAATATGTTTGTAAAAAGGTGAACTGAACAAATAGTTTTCCTTATAGCAGGGATTTTTGGAGTGTAAGCCTAGTGTTTATCTTGTGAATCACTAATAGTGGGGATTATAATATGAAATATTAATATTAACTGAATTCATTTGACCTTGATATATACTGCTTTTTTTCCTGAACATTTCTGAATATTCTGTTTAAAAAAGAAAAAAGAAAAAACGTTGGGCCAGATAGGATTTCTTAAGGTTTTGTTGTCTGTCCCCCTGTCTCCTTCCCCCAATAATAATATGGGAATCCTGGCCTTCAAGGGTGGTTGGATAAGATCTGACTTTCATCTTTCTTCTCTATTTGCCTTTATGTGTGGATTCTTCCTCACACACCAACTTCCTTGATGGTAGGAAGATGGCAGACAGTACCAGAAAAAGAAGTAAACATTCTCTCCCATATACTGAAAATCTTGAGTATGCATTGTTCAATCACCATATCTTGGGTTACTGAAATAGCAGAGGAGTGGGATTACCTTCTTAAAGTTAGGCAGTCATGTACCCAGCCCTGCTGGTAGAGATGTTCTCGCCCAAATATTGAGAGGCTGGGGTTTGGGGAGTGTGATGGATGTTGGTGAGATAACCAAACTACTTATTACCAGATATCATTTATTAGTGCTATAAAAAGGGAAGATATTTTAGGAATAAGCTTTTTGAGATAAGTGATATGAAATAAGTGGTTCTTAAACTCAGTGTTAGAGGATGGGTATGAATTGAATTCATTTAGCTAGTTTAGAGCAGAACTTATCATCCAGTGTTCCATGAATAAGTTATAGATGTTCCTTGAGGTATTATTGGTTTCCAAATGTTACTGTAATAAAAATATTAAAACAAATGTTTTACACTTCAAAAATTGTAACACTAGAAATTTAATGACTCCTTCTATAAAATATTCTGTTCATTATTGGGGCAAAAGAATTGGTATGTAACACTTGTAAACAAAGTTCTCTCTAGTAACTGGACTTTGATATTTCTTGCTGACTTTTTAAACCATCAGTACTCTGAATATTAATTTATTCAGTTTTTTGTTGATTACCAGTGGAGTTGATTTTCAGGTTCATGTGTAAAATCTAAATTAGTTTTTTTTAAAGCATGATTTCTATTAACACTGAAGTTAAAATTGTTTCATATAAAATTTTTTTCTTGGTAAAAAATAGGAGATTTTTGTTACTTCTTTATGATCAGCTTTATTGTACAGCTATTTATTTTCTAACCATAAAGGGCAATTTGATGATTAAAGCTAGAAAGTCAGTACACAAGATAAAAACTATCTTGTGAATAAGAAAATTCACCCCATTAATGAGGCCACTTATAAGAAGTGTATTGCCTACATATTTAAATCTGGTAGATCTTCTCTTCCTCGGTCTAAATATTTTATTTGCGTAAGAGTTACTGAATAAGTCAGTGGTGCCAAGCACATTGTACAGCCAGCGTACCACAAAGAGAACTGTAAGCTCCAAATAAAAGTTTCTCACCCCTCTCCTGCCCATAATCTGTTTCTGTAATATCAGATTCTCTTGTGAAGCTTGTTTCTAGATCGTACAATTAATAGCTAAAGCTACGGCCAAAATGAGTTGGAGAATTCCTTGTTTTACCAGTCTATAAGGAAATAGCCAAATCTCTGTGTGAAGCCAAAAAAGCAAAAGTAACAGAAGAGATATCATTTTCAATAGTATTAAATTTGTTCAGATAATATTAATGAACCAGACTTGGAGGTTGCATTTTCACTGCATACTGATGACTCTACAGACATTATATTTAGAAATAAATTGTTGGTTATTCAAAGAAGAATCAAATTATTAAGGATTAAGTACTCAAAACAGTAAAATGAATACTTTGAAACAAAGATATTTTAAAAATATTTTATGTTTGATGATGAGACATTTGAAAGTTTACATTAAAAAAATTCATTCTATAAAATAAGCAATACAGAGGTACTCTTATGTAAAAGTTTATCTGTAGACCTGAATGCTACATTAAATTTTATTATAAAATAGAGGCTAATAAAATCCAAGTTGTTCTAGCTATAAGTTTTCATTTTAATGGGAAGAAATGGGATCAGAATATTATATTATTTGATACCAAAATACGTAAGCTGTCTGAAAGAAAAGTTTTGTTAAAGGTTGTGATCTACAAAAATTATGTTTTGGCGAATGATTCAGACTTTGCAGATATATTAAAGAATAGGTGAACTTCCTCAATATTGGAATTATAACACAAAAAGAGTCTGTTCTTGGATTCTGCTTATAGATTCAGAGCAAAAATTTAACTTTGGAAAAGTGAGGTTATAAATAATAATACTAGTAATACTTACATTTGAATCTTAAGGCTAGTAATACAGTATCTGCAAATTGGGGGAAAGCATTACCACTGATTTGATGTACTTTATTTGAACATGCACAACTGGGTTGAAAATCTACACCATCAAAAAAAGAAAAAGGTCAAAATTTCACTTGCCAATTAAAGAATTACTAGAGTTAAAGATTGGCTCTTTGACGTACAATTTAAAGAGACTGAATTATTCCTATTCTGGTTAATATCAAAGAAGTAAATGCAATTTATCATTTGCTACAATACCACATAGGTCCCTTCTTGTGCAGTTTTTTGATGAAGGTGACTTTCAAGAATTTCAAGAAATTTTTAGAAGTCGTCATGATCTATGTTTAATGATATTACCAAATCTAATCCTAATATAAAAAGTTATATCCATGAGAACTAAGCACATACCTGATTTTTCCTCAAAGTATGCCAGCTTACCATTAACTATATTTTTATGTGTTCCTTACTGTGAAAATAGTTGGGAAGCAACAAGACTGAATGTTTAGAAAAACAGCATTTTCAAAATGTATTTCAAGGAAGTGAAAAGACACCACTACCAGAATAGGAAGAGTGAGAAATAGGTTCATTTCAATATATTTATCATAGAATATAATTATCATAGCACAAAAGGGGAAAGTGCAAATAACACTGTTATCTTTTTCTCTGTTGTCAAATATTTGGCCAGTATTGAATCTGTCTTGGCTTCATGTAAGCATAGAACCCACTACACTGATATCTTACCATTTAGATGCCATCAATGTAAAAATATTGGCTGGCCTCTGCAACAGAGGCAGCTGGTATTAGCATGTTCAGCCATGATGAAGAACATTGGATAGCACTTCTCACCTGGGCTGTTTTTCAAGATAGTTTTAATAGTATAGCTGTATAATTTTTCTAGATTATTTTTCAGTATTGAGGTCTTTAAACATTCTAGTTCTCTATAGTAAACTTCAGACTTTAAATACTGCTTAATTTAAATGTTAACCATTTTAGAAACTTAAGGTGAAAGTTCAGTAATAGAAGTTACTATAGTAAATATTTATGTGCAAATTTTTTTACATCTTTAATTTTCATAGGCTGATTCTCCGGAGATATTTTATTTTACTTAGGATGTTTTGCTGTATATTGAAATTTAGGTTGGCAAACATTAACTTTCAGAATTTAAACATTGTTTTCTGCCTCATAACACTTTCTATTATTTCATTTTTATTTTTAGGTACTGTATTTCATCTTTTTCTGAATGCTCTATTTTCCTTTTTCTTGTATTTTCAGCAGTAAAACCAAAATGTACCTACTGTAAACTTTTTTCTAGATTTATCCTGTTTACAGAACTTCAGTATATAAACCGGTATTTATTTTCAATTTTAGAAAATTCTAGTTTAGTATTTCTTTGAACAGTAGTTCTGTCGCATTCTCTTTCATCTTCTGGGATTCATGTTGCACATTATGCTTTTTTATTATATGTCTTGTGTCTATTATTTAGTTTTCTGTTTCTTTACCATTTTTTCCTCTCAGGAAAGAGATATCCTGGATATTTTCTTCTGATTTATTGTCCAGTTCTCTAACATCTACTCTTCTGCAGTTAAATGTTTTTGTTATGGTCTTAATTTATTACTTTTCAGTTTAGAATTTCCATTTGATTCTTCTTTAATAGATTTAGTTATCTGGTGAAATATTCTATTTTGTTATCTATTAAACATTTAAACATTGTTACTTGAAGGTTCTTAGTCTAGTTTAACCTTAGTCTCTCTGTATTATACATAGGTTTTTCTCCTTTGTTTTGTTTTGTTTTGTTTTGTTTTTTTTTAGGCTTTTCATTCATTTGATCCTGATTTCTGTTAAATGCGGGCTATTGAAAATAATGCTGTAATGAAAATAGAGGTGATGAATCTATCTATTTTGTGGGGTTTTTTTTTGGGGGGGTAAGCACCCAGAAAAGGGATAATGGCGACTATATGGAATTTCCATTCTCACTTTTTTGAAGACTTGATACTGCTTTTCATAATGGTTGCATCGATGTACACTCCCACCAACAGTGTACAAAGGGTTTTCTTTTATCTGCATCCTCCCCAACAATTGTCGTGTCTAGTCTTTTGACTAAATAGCCAGCTCACGATTATGAGCCTGTATCTTGTTTGGATTTGCATTAACCTAATAACAAGAGATGTGGAACATTTTTCATGTGTCTTTTGGACATCTGTATGTCATCTCTGGAGAAATATTAGATGTATTTTTTCACTGCATTGTTTTCCTGTTAAATTTTATGAATTCTTTATATATTTCGGGCATTAATCCTTATCAAATAGATGTGCAGTCTCACAACAGTCTCTTTTTCTTTGGATGTTAATTTCTTTTGCTGTGCAGAGGCTTTTTAGTTTGATGCAGTCCCATTTGTTTATTTTGGATTTTATGTCCCTTGACAATGGAGTCGAGTTCCCAAAGACCTTGTTTAGGCCAGTATCAGGGTGTCTTTTGTCTGTTTCCTTGTATGTACTTTATGACTTAAGACCTTAAATCCATTTTAAATTAATTTTGTATATGGTGTTAGGTAATTTATCCATTTGCACATGGTTATAGATTTGTTCCAGTATCATTTATTGAAGACACTCTACATGCCCCATTGTGTGCGCTGAGCTCCCTTGGTCATTTATTAGTTGTCCATATATATGTGGGTTTACTTCTGGACTCTCACTTCTGTTCCATTTATCTTAATGTCTTTTTAGTCTAATACTATGTTGATTTGCCTTCTATAGTTTGAAGTCAGGAAGCATGGTGCTCCCCCACTTTTTTTAATCTTGGGACTATTTTTCTACTCAGTCTTTCGTAGTTCAAGTAAATTTCATGATTTTTTCTTGTAAATCTGTGAAGATTATCTTTGGGATTTTGAGGAAAAACACATTAAATTTGTAGATAGCTAGGTAAAATTACCCCTTTTTTAACAATAGTCATTCTTCTCATCTTTCCATTTCTGTGTCACCATTTCTTCTAACAGTGTCATCATGTATTTAGAGTATGTCTTCCCCTTTCATTAAATTTATTCCAAGGTATTTCATTCTTTTTGATAGTTACATCTGAGATTGATTTCTTGAGTTTTCCCTCTGCTAATTTGTTATTTGTATATAGAAATGCAACAGATTTTTTAATATTAATTATGAGCCTGCCACTTACCTACCTATGTTATTTCTAGCAGCTTTTTACTGGCTCTCTATATTATCATGTCATCTACATATAGTGATAGTCTCACTCCTTATCAATTTGGATATCTTTTATGTCCTTTTCTAATTGCACTAATTAGGATGTCCAACCCAATTACATAATGGTAGTGAGAGTAAACATCCTTGCAACTGATCTTAGAGGAAAAGCTTTTGGTTTTTCCCCAATGAGTATGATATTTGCTGTGGGGTTGTCATACTTAGTCTTTATTCTGATATAGCTGAAAACATAGAACATCTTCCAAAAAGGTATAAGCTACTGTCTAATATTGTATGTCAAACAAATGATAGTACAATGCATACTCTAGGAAGACAAGCATGAATATGCACTTTCTACCAGTGTTAGACATTTAATCCTCACAAAAAGCATGTGTATGATCATTAACATGAGAAAAAGCGGTCAGTTGTAAAAAATTTTAAATACACAAAATTATAGAGAATTAAAATTACTTATAATCACCTGGAAGCTAAGCAGTAAGACCTTTTTGTTTTAAGATCATGTCAGTCTTTTGCCAGGGCTTATAAATATATATACTTAATTCAGTGTTTAATATATATATTAACATCTTAAACACAGAATTTAGTAAATTTAGATTATCTTTGTACAATATCAGTACTTTTGCTTAATTTCTATCTTTTCTATTTCTGGAATCTTAAGTTATCTGCACTTGTAATTAAAAAAAATTAAATATGTACCTGGAAAGTTTTTATATACAGCTGACAGTTTCTTTTCGCTAAAATTTTGGTTTATAATCAGATATTCTCTGAATTAAGAATGATGTTGATTTTACATAAATTAAATGTCTTGTGATTTTTCTAAAAAGTTAGTGCTTTTTAATACTTTTTAACATCCTAATAACCTTTTTGTTTGTATTTTAAAGGCCAAACTGTTTCCAGATAGTAGTTCAGCACTTTAGTGAAGAGCATTACATCTTTTACTTTGCAGGGGAAACTCCAGAACAGGCAGAGGTAAGTTGTTAAACTTTATTTAGCCATGTTTTCTTTTTAACTAGAATAGAAAACTATTGCACTTCTTAAGACAAAGTTGTAAAAATAATTCTTGACATCTCAGAATTTGTTTTTAAAGAGTAAGAACTTCAATGTTTACAGTTTTTTGAATGAAATTCAGAAAAATACAATGATGAGTTGTTTTTCACTAGGAATGAAAACTCCATTTTAAATTGACCTTTAAAATAATCTATAATGTTAAATCCCACTGGGAATGCTCATTTAAAATCCTCTCTACAGAGAAGTTATAGATAGTATCAGTACAATTGAAAGGTAAGCCAGTTAGTTTTGCTTGACAACCTTTGTTATTCTTCAGTGGCTGAACTCCAGGTCTAAATATAAGTCATCAAAAGGAAAAATATTTTAGAAAATTTTTATTTTTCTCTAAGTGTAGATACATGTTTATTTTCAGCGCTAGCTATTGACCCATGCACATACCCTTCTTAAGAACTTTTACTAATTTTAAATTAATGTGAAAACCATAATGGTTTTTCAAATCCTTTAAAAAATACTGTATATCTTTTAGCCATAATATTTTAGGAGTGTTTAACTGTATACTAATGGAAGGAACCTGAACATGTGTAAGAGGTCAAAGTAAGTGACTTTGTTGAGAATAGAAGATAATTTGACAAACCTGGCTACAAGGCAGTGGCTCATCATTGAAAGTCATGTTTCAGACCCTTGCAAAATGTTTCAAATACTCATTTTCAGTATATAGCACACATCAAACTTTTTGTGCGTATGATCCTTAAATTTTAGATACAAATAGAGGATGCAAAACATTACAGACTTTAATGTTAGGAAGGAAATGTAAACTTTAACTGTCTTTTCATCTGGTTATTTTACTATGTTCTTTTTATAAATACAGGTGTGTTACAGACTTTAATGACATTTCAGTATGACATGTTCAGTATGCCTCACTTGGCTATATATAGAGCATTTTTACTGTATTTGCATTTAATCTTTTCATAATCTGTATTTCCATATACCATTTAAAATCTTTAAAAAACATTTCTACTTTTTGTTACATTGGAGACCTGTGGGCGTCCCTCTGGTTACTTTCTTCTATTTCTAAAAGCTATAGTAATTGATTTGGTCTTAATTTAGTCAAAAGAATTTGTGTAAATATTTATAGGGGTTCATATTCATCAAAATAGCCAACAAGCTAGTTGAATAAAACAATAGTACCGAGCTTTCTAGAAGCATGCAAGCCAGAGTGAAATATTTAGATATGTTTTTGATAAATCTGAAATTGTTTAGTCCTGTTTCCAGAGGACTGTTTTAAAATATAGTTGCAACTTAATTTGAATATTAGGCTGAAATATTTTTTAATCTTACATGTGAAGGTTTACTAATGAACCAGTTCTCCGTATACATTTCCACATATATCATGGTCTAAGGTAAAGATTAGAATGCCAGTCATTAAATCATTCATCACATTATCAGCTACTTTTGCAATCAGCTCTCCTTAACAAAATTCGCCTTTGGATGTCTCAAGTGTAATAGCTTAACTATATATAACTTTTTTTTTGGGGGGGGGGGCGGGTGAGCTAATGCCAACTTGCTGTATTTATAATTAATTTAAGAGCTTGGACAGAAATACTATTTTATACAATTGATATTATTGTTTTACTTAATTAGGATACAAATATATTGCTGCATGCTCTTGATCTAAATCTGAAAAAGAACAAACTGATGAGTGGCAACTGAATAAACTATTGTATAGTAAATTTCTTTGAAATGTTATTTTTGTAGGACTGGATGAAAGGTCTACAAGCATTTTGTAATTTACGGAAAAGTAATCCAGGGACAGCTAATAAACGCCTGCGTCAGGTGAAATTTAATTCTTTTTGATTTTTTGTATTTTGCTTTATTTCTATATGAACTGTTTTGGACAACATTTCAAACATGAGAAGTTAATCTTTTCAGGCATTTTAAAGCCATGCTCCTACCTGGCTTAAGTACAAGAAACAATTCTTTCTGAAAGAGGTTATTTTTTAAATACATACTGGGTACTTAGTTCATAATAATGTCTTCTGACTACATACCAAGGATATTTTTGTCTTCCACTTAAAATAGCAATACCAAACTGACAACAGCAGAAACTATTCTTATGGGTACTTTTAATATCTTTTCTTCAAAAAATTATTTTGTCTGTTTCTAAACTAAAGGTACTTATTGCAAAGATCATAACTTAAGGTACTAATCCCAGTAAAATTTGGGGTTATTTTAACTGCTTTGACACCTATTGCATAAATCTAGTTAGTATTCTATCTTCCTTGAAACAGTAACATGTCCTGTGTGTTAATTTATAGAGTGAATCTAAGGCATTTCTTTCTAGATATATAAAGTCAATTTCATAAGCTTTTATTTGCTTTTTTTTTTTTTTTTAGAACAGTATTTACTGATCAAATGGATTCTTATTTTATTTATGGGAATTCTGAATAAGCTTGGCGAATTTAACATACTCTCTTCTAAGTACGTAAATGGGTTAATACTTAGATGATTTGAAGTTATATTCCCTCTAACCAAGTTTTGCCTTTGCTAAGGACAGTTCATTAAATACGTAATTGTTACGTATCTTAAGACATTTTTAACATTTGTAAGCTGTGGATAATCAGATCGAATTTTGGCAGGTGTGTCTTGTGTGAAACTTTAGCCAAGAAATTATCATTTGTAGTATAGTGTGATATATCATAGCTAACAAATCTTGGGCCCTTTTTGTGTCACTTATTTCACTGTGTGCTTTACACACAGTGCCTCTGATCTTCAGAGCAATTTACAGTGAAAACTTTATAATTTTATATCTGAGGAAGGTAAGGCTTAGAGAGGCTGCCTTGTCTAAAGCCACACAAGTTATAGGTGGCAAAAGAGAAAGACTTGATATTAGAAGGTAGTCTACATTTGGATATCAAAACTAACAACTTAGGTTCTTTGAATATGTATCATTTTCTATAATGAGAAGGCAGAATCATTGTCTTAAAGATATTTTCTAGCTGTGGAACTCTATAGAAAAAAATCTTGAAGGTGAGTATTATATAGCACCATCCCCCAGCCCCCCCCCCCACAAATTTTGATTTGATTACAGCTTTTGAACCATTGTCTTTTGGTAGAAAAGGTGTATTTTTGGCACACCCTGGTAGAGCTGGGTCACTCATCTCCAAAGGACTGCAGACCATGTACCCCTGGGTTCAAGTCTCAAGTTTGGGGGCTGGGAGGGTAAGCAACCAGTGGGAACAACTAAATAAAAAAAGTGCTGCTGCTTTCTCTCCCTTCCTTTCTGTACCTTTCCTTTAAAAAAAAAAAGAAGAAAAGATATATTTTCTTATTTCTACAAGGATATAATTAGAGAAATAACTTGTAAAACAAAATTGGTTTTATTATGTTTTATTTTTAAGTGGGAAGATTATTTTAAAAACTTGGCTATCATGTTATATAAGAGAAAATATAGCTCAAGGGCATAGCTTCTGAAATAAGTATTTTGTGTTATTTTATATTAATTACTTTTGAAGTCTAATTCTTAAAACCTGGGGTAACAATTTTTGTGTTTTCTTTAGGTTAGCAGTCTTGTTTTGCATATTGAAGAAGCCCATAAACTTCCAGTTAAACATTTTACTAATCCATATTGTAACATCTACCTGAATAGTGTGCAGGTAGCAAAAACTCATGCACGGGAAGGGCAAAACCCTGTATGGTCAGAAGAGTTTGTCTTTGAGTAAGTCCTATTTTGTTATCACATTAAATTATTTCCATAGTGCTTTTCTTTTTATTCCCCCAGTAGGGGATGTGGGGGGGGCAGCTCTGTGTTTAAACTATCACAATAAAGGACCAAGACCAGACATTTTAGTAGTACATTTATTTTTTTAAGATGTTTTATGTGTTCACCTTTATTAGTGAAGTGCTATGTATGCTCTTGGGTTTTTATGTAATTAATTTTGAATTAGCATTACTGCTTAATCCAAAAGCATTTTACTAACACCTATATAAAATGTTTTACAAGTGTTTCCAGGATGTATTTGAGGTTAAAGATAGTAGAGAAATCTTTGTATCCCTATATATCAATTAAGTTTAGATCTAATTTTAAATCTAGCACATCCAGGTTGTTAAGTTGACTAGGATATTTGATACTAGATTTAGGATATTATACTTATTGGGATATACTTAATAGGGTACTGATGCTGATTTTATACTAGAAATAAAGGGATTAGGATTAGTTTGCTAGGACATACTAATTCTTTTTCTTGTTCCTTTAGTGATCTTCCTCCTGACATCAACAGATTTGAAATAACTCTTAGTAATAAAACAAAGAAAAGCAAAGATCCTGATATCTGTAAGTTGACACATAAATTTCTTTCTGAAGTAAAAGTTTGTCTACTTTTTAAATTCATAAAATATCTAAAATGAAAATTTAAAAACTGGAATGTAAGTGCAAATAGTGTAACTTGAGTTTCTTTTATGTACTTTGAAAAGTATTGAGAAAGAATATAAGAAAGAAAAAAGACCAAAAATGCCTATAAATTGTATACTGTAAACTTAAGTCCTTAAGGTTAAATTATGTATCATTCACCCTCCTGTCCCCAATGAACAAGAAGAGTAAGAAAACATTTTAACAGTGAAAATCTTTCTGTGGTGCTTTTCCTATTCCTTCTTTCTGCATTTTAGATGTATTCTACTTTATTTTACTTTGCTTGTAAGTAGGAAAAAAAAAAGATTATTGCACTTTTTTTTTCTTTAAACTATATACTATTTATTCAAACCCTCCCAGTTGTTCTCAGCAGTACCTTTTCCCAGTCTGCTGCTGAAACAACTGCCATTGGATATAGCAGTTCTCAAAAGAGTGAATTGGGTTAATACTTTCTTAAAAGTCCAGCTTAGGGAAGTAAGTGATATGTACTAACACATCAAAGCCTGAAATTTTCTCTCCAAAGTGTTTATTCTGTAATTTCTGTGCTTAAAATCCAAGCCCTCTAGTAATGACACAGAAGGAAAGCCCTTTTCTGATCATTTCTTCCTTTCTTGCTCTCACAATATAATTGTTCATGTAGCTTTCTCACCTGCCATACCAGATTGCTCATGATTATCCATGGCTTTTAAAATGTCTACCTTACCTTCTTCTCTTTGGATTTTTGTATTCCTCTGATCACCTCTACTTGGCTACACTTCCAGATTCCTTTACAAGTTAGTTTAAGAGTTATACTTCTGGAGTAGATTTTTAACCTTCACAGACTGAATTAGATAATTATTGCTCTGTACTCCAGTAGCATTAACTAGCCATTTATCACACTGTAGCATAATTGATTTCTTTCCTTCTTGGTTATACTGTGACCTCCATGCAAGTCAGAGACCAAATTGTAATCATGTCTGTACCCTCATGTCCCTGCCTATCAGAGTCTGGCCCATAGAAGGCCTTTAGTAAATGAATAAAAATAATCATTAAGTATTTAATGTCACTGAAAGATCCTTTAACTAAAACATTTAATATATTAAAGAACATTAATTTATTTTTTTGTTGACTAATTACAGTGTTATCTTTTTAGACAGTAATAATTTGATGTTTTTCTATCAAAGTATTTATGCGTTGCCAGTTGAGCCGGTTACAGAAAGGGCATGCCACAGATGAATGGTTTCTGCTCAGTTCCCATATACCATTAAAAGGTATTGAACCAGGATCCCTGCGTGTCCGAGCACGATATTCTATGGAAAAAATCATGCCAGAAGAAGAGTACAGTGAATTTAAAGAGGTATTAAGTTATTTACCAGTCTAATTATTTTAATGGCATTAACAGAAACATTTAATATAAGATCCATTAAATCTATTCATTTCAAAGCTTAGTGGCACACTGACAAGCATAGAAGGTTGAATAGCCTGGCAACAGTTATGTTGTTAGTATAAGAAACTACATATTAGGCTACAAATTCATTCTAATTTTAATGCATTTAATCAGTAGAACATACTTTTAATTATAAGAATATGTAGGTATAATTATAACTTCTTTCCTGATAATTTCACTGAGTGCTTATTAATGCTAAGTACTTTGAACATTTCTTGATGTCTTTTTTAGCTGATACTGCAAAAGGAGCTTCATGTAGTCTACGCATTATCACATGTCTGTGGACAGGACCGAACACTACTGGCTAGCATCCTGCTAAGAATTTTTCTTCACGAAAAGCTTGAGTCATTGTTGCTATGTACACTAAATGACAGAGAAATAAGCATGGAAGGTATGGTATGGATGTGTCGGTGTGATACTTTTAGTAGCCGTAAGACATCTATGTCTGCATAGAAGACTTCTATGTCTTCTATGCCTTATGGTGCCGAATTAGTAAGAATATTTTGGTATATTTACTATGTTCTCTCTCTCTTTTTTTTAACTTAATGATTACACAAAAGTTGAGAGTCATCTGCATTCTATCTTTAGCTTTTATAGTTTGTTAACAGGCAATATAGCTGGACATTGTGTTTCATAAAAGCTTACAAATATGTAAGAATAACCCATTTCCAGACAACACTTATTAACAGTGCTTGATTCTGGATTCTCCAAATTAGCTATAAAATCTAAAACTATTTCCTCTTAGTCACAGAAAATATAATTGAGATATTATCAGAAAAGATAAAGGTTTTTTTGGCAATATTTATTTTTAGTGTCTTTTATTAAAAGCCTTTAGTAGCCATTTTTAGATTAACAATCTAATTTTTACTGGGGTTTTATATTATATGCTTATTTGGGAATTTAGACTTTTATTGCTGGTATCAGTTAACAGCAAAGCTGGCTTCTGTTTCTAGTTTTGTCACCAATTGGTGCTTTGGCCCCAGACAAGTTATAAAAACCCATTCTAATAGGCCTTTGCTTCTTCATATGAATAAGTGTTAATCGCTTCTTTGTGATCAAATTAAATTCTTTTAAGTTTTCGAAGACATAAATGTAATAGGAATACAGGCTGCATGCCTATATTTTGCTGCATATAAATAATCATAAATGGTTCTAATTATTGAGAAAATGTTGAAAAAGTTAGTAAATGAATTCAAATGTGGTTTCCATTAGTACTGTCTTTTACAAATCTTTCAATATAAATATTTATGCAGATGAAGCCACTACCCTATTTAGAGCTACAACACTTGCAAGCACCTTGATGGAGCAGTATATGAAAGCCACTGCTACACAATTTGTTCATCATGCTCTGAAAGATTCAATTTTAAAGATAATGGATAGCAAGCAGTCTTGTGAGGTAAGAATTTAATATTTTAAGTATTTCAGCCAAGAGTATATTTTAATAGGCAGTATTTTATAGCTAATTACAGTTTAAGGGTAATATATTAGCTTTCTAAGATAATTAGTTATGTCTTTTTGTGATAGAAAAATGACATATATATATATAAGGCATTTAGAAAACAAACTTCATTTTTGGGTTTAAAATTCCAAGTTGCACCAGAAATTCATGAAAGTATTGCTTCTTCTAATGGACTATGACAGTGTTTATGCTACACTCAAAGTGTATATAATGTAAAGAAGTTTTTGCTAAAGACCTTTGCTGTATGCCTTGTTAAGTTCTTTGTAACACTACACAGCATCTAGATTTGTCCTTGAAGATTTTGTTTTTTGGTTTGGTGCCGGGGAAGGGGGCGGGGTATGCAGAAGGGGATGTAGTATAATCCCCAAACAAAAAAAAATCCCCGTAGAATTATTAAAACATCAGTGTAAATTTGTAATAAATGATTCAGATAAAGGAAACTCATAGTACTCTCTGATTTTATTTTGAAGTTAGAACTATAAAAGATTAATATTAATATTAATAGTAATAATGAAATGATTAATAATTGCTTTTGATAATGGACACTAGGACCTATACTTAAAGGGAAGAAATTGATGATTTGTTATTGAAAAACTGGGAATGCAAGTCTGCATTTTCTGAATATTACCCAAGTAGGGAATTTTGGCTTTATAAATTTATTCTACTGATTCATTAGATGAGAACTTAGATATCAAAGTTTTGAGAAAGAGTCATGATTCTAAGGCATTTGATATTTTATTATTCATTCAATAAGTCTTCAACTCATTCAGAAAAGTTATTTTAAAATAGTCCAGTTTTTTCCTCAAACAAATAGAATTAAACTAGATTTATATGTTCCTATTTAAATACTCCCAGTATATTTGTAAATATGTCTTCTAAATGAGAATACTATATTTAAAATAAAGTCTAATTCAATTTTGTGTATAGATTTTTCACTCTGTCTTCAGCTGTCATTTGAGTAACTGGAAATGATAATCCTTTAGAAAAAGAGCTGCATGGAGCAAACTATTCAAAAATTCTCTTTTATATCCCCCTTCCCATAGAAAGGCTTAACAGATTATAAAATAGAAAACCTTGAAAACAACTGTTTGATTACCTTGATTCATTTGTATCATGTATCATTATAATGATTATTCCTTCTCTTAAAGTTAAGTCCATCAAAGTTAGAAAAAAATGAAGATGTGAACACTAATTTAGCACACCTATTGAACATACTTTCAGAACTTGTGGAGAAAATATTCATGGCTTCAGAAATACTTCCACCGTAAGTGATGACATTTCAATATGAAAAGTTATTTATCTGTATTTGTAAAGTATATAAGCTTTTTCAGTGTCCTGATATTATCATACTCTGAAAAAGTTAGGGTTTTTAATGTTTAAAAGATGTACACTGTGTAAGGGACAAGTGTTTTAAAAAAAACTGGAGTGAAATAGTTACATTAGAATAAAACCATGTTATTTTTATACAAGCCAAAATACTTATGGTTTATATATAGTAATTTATGAATATAGACTTATGGTCTCAGATTTGAGGAAATCATAAAAGACATATCCATCCAATCTGTATTTAAATGTCTTGCTAAAAATGTACACCAGATAATTACTTAGTACCTCCCTACTGGCTTCCAGTGTTTTAAAATCAAAATCGGTCTCCCTGATACTTGTACTCATTAGTTCTCTATCCTCATTCCAATACTTTTCTCATATTCTTCATTAATATAATCTAAAAATGTTAAAAAGTTTCTCCTGAGTAAGTAATTAAGTGAGTTGATGAAAACTTAAGTTTTCCTTAACCCTTAGCAAAGTACTTTTTTTAGGGAAAAGGCAAGTTTTATTTAAATGTGGTGTATTTGGTAAAAGAAGCTTCAGGTTGCAAGTATTTTCACTTTCTGTACTAAGATGATTGTGTTATTTTGGCAGGACCCTGAGATATATTTATGGGTGTTTACAGAAATCTGTTCAGCATAAGTGGCCTACAAATACCACCATGAGAACAAGAGTTGTTAGGTAAGACTCATCATTTGTTATATCATTGTATATAGCATGCAGTGATAATCTGAAGAATAGCAGTATATAGTATGCAATTCAAGACTTTTTTCTTTTACTTTCAGGTTACCCCTTCTAATATTTTCTAAGTTCAGTTGGCTTCTAAACTGAACTGTGTTTCTGATACTTAACTTCCTTCTGCATTTTCTAAAAACTGAAAATACAGTGAACTAGTTGAGATTTTTTAATCTTACATTAACGAGTTTAAAAATAAGTCAACAAAATATATAGCAAATTTTATATAGCACTGTTCATACTCATACAGACAGCATTTATATAAATAATATACACATGCACTTATATATACACATATTCTGTGTGTGTGTATTCACATTTAGAGAAGAGAAATAGACTGATTTGGTGCTAAGTGGGAAGAGCAGAAATTGAACAATTTAAATGTTAATTGGTTTATAACAGACTTTGACTCCAGGTTAATCTCTAACCCTTGATGCTAGTTCTGAACCTATGTTTCATTGAGCAATCATTAGGAGGAATTGCTTTGACAAAGTCATGTAATTTTATTGCTTATAATAAAGGGACTTCATTATTGTTATTTTAACTTATTTTTCCAATGAAAATCTGTGGAAGTTAAAAATATTTGCCTAAGTTTATGTACAAAGTTCGTGGCTAAGACAAAGCTAAAAGCAAACATAAGACCCAGTCTTTTATCCTAAATGCTTTTTTAAGCATACTCTAACCTATTCAAGAAAACTGGAAATCTAATATCAGAGTATACAGCAGTTTAATAATTATATAATTTACTGTGTAGAATATGTGCTTGCCAGCCATTGTGTATCCCATAAAACACTTAGGCAACTACTAAAGATGCCAGTGTAATACAATTAATTTTGAAAGTGTGTTGTTAATCCTGACCCCGGTTTAAATTTTGCAGAGATAAAATCTTAGATATGGCAGATATATTGAACTATAGTGGATTTCTTGAATTTAGTGCTAATTGAGAGGCATAAAAATTACAAGCATATAGTATTTTAGCAAAGTTATTCATGTGATATACATGTAAACAGATCTGTAAACTTAAATTCAAACAAATAACTTCTGCTTTATAGGATTATTTGATTTATTCAATATTTATGCCCAAGGTAATTTTGGTGCCCAGTAAGTTTTTAAATACATATAGTATATAGTATTTCTCTTAAATTTAAAATCGCTTCTAAATTCTCACAGAAAGTAGATTTGCACACTGAAAATTTTGTATGGTTCAATGTTGCCAGGTTATATTTCGGATTCAAAGACTTATTATCAAAAGTATCAAAATGTTTTCAAGCAAAATTTATGCAAGGTATTAAGACTTAGCATTTATCACAAATATAATTATCTGAAAAGTAATTCATTTTCTAAGATTCCTAAAATTAGCAAACTGTTACCTGGAAGAGAATCTGGATTATCTGCTCTAAAAGAGAACATGGTCCCAGTTATTTTAATATCTAGAAGAGATTTTATCAATTACTTTGAGAAAAATATTTAACTTAACAGAGAGCAGTTGGTCATTTGTTAATATGGCTTCATTTTAAAGGGAAATTAAAAGAAAAATTATCTATATGACATCAATATATATACTCTACCAGTAACTGAAAGAGGCAAACCTAGGAATAAGTATGTAAGCTTGCAGTTTTAACATTACTACATTATTCCCAGAGTAAGATTAGTAGGTAAAATCATATGTAACAACTGTTAAGTCATTTTCCCATCATACAATAATTTTTTAAAATATGACTAATCAACAAAAACAGTTTAAGGAACTTGATTTATTTATAACACTTTCCTCTGCCGTTCCATTGAAAGAGAAATGAGAGAAATTTTGGGACCATATAGGATTATGTATCTTATAAGAAAGGCTTATTTGTATTCCTGTATTATTTCAGAATTTCGTAAGTATTTCTAAAACACTACTTCCTTATATTAAGTATAAAATTACATTACTAGCCTGGGCATATTTATAGCGTGAAGAAAGTAAATGTTACAGATACAACTTAATTTTCTCACAGTAAATCTGAACTTCAAAATTGGGGGGAAAATGGATGATCTTTTTTATGAGCAGATGTGTGTCTGTGTATTTTTTTTTTTTTCTTAAAGAACTTTATTTTCTTAAAAGTTATGTTTGGAGAAAGTTTAGGGTTCTAATGAGTATTAAAATTCTATTTGTATTATTTTAATGTAACATATGTAGTTTTCTAAAAAGGAATTTTCCTCTCATTCAGTGGTTTTGTTTTTCTTCGACTTATCTGTCCTGCCATCCTGAATCCACGGATGTTTAATATTATCTCAGGTAATCAGCTTTTGATAAAATTTGAAATATGAAAATTAGAAGGTTCATACTATTTAGTAAGTATGCTTTTTCTTTTAAATAGAGTTGAATAAAAAAATCAGAAGTGGTATGAAACATGTTAAAGCATCTGTCTTCTCATTAGTATTTCTAACCTGAGACGGCATGATTATAAAATACTATTTTTTTTTTAAAATCTCTACCTTTGTCTCAAACTCTTAAGATTTTTCCAGTCTGAAATTTGCCATTTTTAAGTTGGGAAGGAGCTTTTAGCTGGTGGTGGACCCTATCATGTAATACATGTTGAATTTTAAGATCAAATTGAAATTATCGCTCTAGTATTGTTCTGCAAATGCTCAGGAAAGTGCCCCTTTGGAGAACTAAGAGATTTTCCATCGAGAGTTCTTGTCACCAGGTATATAATGTTATAATCGGCTACTATAGTTGACCATTTTAAACAACATAAACCAGATTTGGTTTTGCTTATTATCCATATGTGTATTATGAAATGACATTCAGATGTTGTCAACTTCCATCAGTGAAAATGTTGAGTGCTTTTTGTGACTCTGAATATAATGAGCCATCATTAACAAGAAACCTGAAACATTTTAATAATTTGAAGCTCAAATTAAAAACATTTGTGTATTATAAACATTTTGATAATATTTTCAAATCTTTATAGTAAAAATATCTGTAATTATCTTCTGTTGCTACTAAAATGGTTAAACATACTGGTCTTAAAAATTAAGGGCTTAAGATTCTTTTGGAGAGATTTATCTGAATGTTGGCCTCTGAACATACTATTGATATTTAGCAGCTTAAGGTATGAGTACTATCTAAAATTAGTCATGGAGTTTTTAATTGCTAAATAATTACCTTAAATTTCAGGACTTATATTTTAATAGCCACAAATACTTTTCATTACATGCTAGTATCTGCATTTTATAGGGAAATACTTCCTGGTAATCTTTAAAATATTTTTAAAAGTTCATTAAGTTGCATTTTTTTCTCCCCTAAATAAAGTATAAATCTTAGCTTTCTTAACTACTGAACTTCAAAGTGAATTATTTGTAGTCAATAGAGGTTGGGATCATGGAACTCCTCATATAGTAAATTATTAACTTCAGTGGGCTGAAGTTAGCTTTGTGAATTCTCTGTAAGGATGTGTATGTAGATTGACAGTCTTAAGATAAAGTTTTTAAGTATTTTGAAATATTATCCACCAGTTGGGAATTGCTGTTTCCTGTAGTATCACAAAACTTAAAAACACTGATTAGTACACTAAATTTTACCCCTTAGTCACATTTTAAAAAATTACACAGGTGATAAAATTTCCTAAACGTGAGTTCTGAATGAAAGAATGTTAGTATTCTTAATAGTAAAGGAATATTAAAGTGCTAAATTTACATGGTTTACCTATAAAGTGCCTTCGAAGTTGGTGTTATTAGCTGTTTCTAATTCTTTTATAGATTCCCCATCTCCTATTGCTGCAAGAACATTGATATTAGTGGCTAAGTCTGTGCAGAACTTAGCCAATCTTGTGGAATTTGGAGCTAAGGTAAAAAATTTTGATACTTATTAATGAATGAAACATTTGCAGTGGATATTTCAGGGAAAATCTTTGTTGGTATGTTGAATGTTTTTTGTTTTATTTTGCTTAATTTCAATAATGGAATTTTAAAAACTAGTTTTAGCCATTATAGAAACTGCTTTTTCAGTTTCACTACTCAGATTTTCCCTTTCAAAATAGAAAAATCAGCATATTTTTATATCCATCTAAATCCATTTTATTTTTTCACACTATTCAGTGTATTAAAACTTTTGACAAATTTTTAAAGCACACCGGTGTATGATTTGACTAAGAATGACTTAATATTCTAGTAGGGATCATACTTTAGTCAGTATGTAATGAATTTCTTGCCATAGCTGGAAATAGTTTTTTTTATTATTTTTGATTTGGTGTGCTATAATGTAGCTGTTTAGTCCTCTCTTAGATGGTTTCAGTTTCTCACGGTTAGAAATATTCTCATATATACTTCCATATTTCCTTTCAAACTTGTCTAGTTATTTCCTTAAACTAAATTGGAGTTTCCTAAATAAGACAACTTTTTACTTCCTACAGCCTTACCAAAACTTCAGTTTTAATATTTGCCAATCTGATAAGCTTTTTGTGTTTGAATGATTGTTTCATGTTGATTTTGTAACTGACTATTGAAGTCTTTATCTGATGATCTTATTGAGTTTAACAGTTTGTGACAATACCAATCTTTCCTGTTTTAACAGCATATTTTAAAAGAAGCTTAAGATGTTAGTATGTAGAGCAGTTTGTATAGATGGCTTAGCTTTTGAATTTCAGTACTTATCACACGGTATTTTAATTGCCTGTATTTCCTGCTAAATTCTAATCTCTGGATTGAGTCCATGTTTGTCTTGGTGCTTGGCAAATAAGTTTCTCATTAATTATTTTTGAATCAATTACATATAAGCCTTTATATATGGCTATGCTATTGTGTTCTGATTCATTTTCATCCAGAATTTCTCATTCTTTCATTACACTCTAGTTCTTAGTATAGCTGTTTGCTTATATTAAAAGAAAAATACTGTCATTGTATGATTCTTGTGAATGTGTTGCTACTGATGAGCATAAATCAACATTTTCTGTTTTTGATGCATATAGTAAACTAAAACTTTAATTATATTTTTAGGAGCCTTATATGGAAGGTGTAAATCCATTCATCAAAAGTAACAAACATCGTATGATAATGTTTTTAGATGAACTTGGGGTATGTATATACTTTTTCAAGTATTTCAAGTATTTTATGACCTAATTAAAGAATTTACAAAAACAACTTTGAGATTTTTATATCCATATTTCATATGATTATTATTTTGATTATAGTAATAACCTTTTCTTAATACCAAGTATATTCTATTATAGCTTCTGGAATTTCGTCATTTTTAAGTTCTGTTACTATGTTTGCATTTGAAGCAAGATGAATGTCCCACAGTTAGGCTAAATAAGTGAATAAGTGTTCTTGTAATTTTTCTAATAAAATTTAGGTCCTTGTACATTAAACTGATTATATAATTAAGAATGGGATTTAAAATAACTTTTTAAGACCCTGGATGTCTTAAAATTCTTCTGCTAAGTCTGTTTAAAATTAATATATTAGCAATTCAGTTCCTATACAGGAATCAGAAAGGGAGTAGATATGTGTGAATTTAACCAGGTATATGGTATAAGCTAAATTTCTTGTTTTTTTCCCCATAATCAGAAGTGTCCTACAGTTCATCACACAATCTTAGAATCTCAATATTCTAATTTTCTTCCTTTTTTCTCAAGAGACTTCTCTTCCTTTACTACTTTCATAAATACAATTTAACTTTCAAGAGTCACCTGAAATCTCTTTCAGGAAGGCTTTGTTGAGCCATAAATTTGAATTACCTTTTATTCTGCTTTGTATCTTCAGCATATTTTTGGTCTGTAACTGTTAGGATCAGTTTAATTCTGTCTTCCTTATTAGACTGCAACTCCAAAATCAAACACTGTAGTGTCTTTCAGTGAATAAATGAGTCAAGAATGAACTGTGGTCGAATTGTTTCTTTATAACAGGAAATTTAGTGTTGTAGTTTTTAGGAATGTATAGCAAATATCACTATTTGAAAGGGGAATGGTTTTATTCAAAGCTACTGGTAATCTGAGCTCTTTTAAATTTTATTCCAAGGCTCAAATCATCATTTATTACTAATAAAAGTACTATCAAATTCTTAGTTTCTGAACCTTATATGAAGATACCAAACATTTCCACACATTAGCAAGTATCTTGGGCAGTCAACAGGCAACTATAGGCCTGGCAGCTTGTCATCACAACTTAAAGCTTTTACTTAACATATGCTGGTCAATTTGGAAAACTATGATAGCTTAATAAAAATTCATTCCGAAAGAGTAGATGAATTTTAGGTTGCATCTGATGCAGATTAGTAATGCTTTACTTTGCATGTATTCCAAAACAACAATAAAAAAACTATATAAGATTGAGGAAACTTATTTAGAATAGCTTTAGTATAGTGCATTATATTCTGTGATGCTGAAAGTGGGACCTGGTTTTGATATGAATGTTGAGATCACAAAATCTTAGTTTTATCAGAATTGAGTATTACACATTAAACCTTAGTATTTTAGAAGAATATATAAATATTTCTATTTCTAAAAGAGGCTTTATGATTCTGTTAAAGAATGTACCTGAACTTCCGGACACTACAGAGCATTCTAGAACTGACCTATCCCGTGACTTAGCAGCACTGCATGAGATCTGTGTGGCCCATTCAGATGAACTGCGAACGCTAAGTAATGAGCGTGGTGCACAGCAGGTAGGTTTTCACCAGCATCCATTAACAATGATGCTTCAATAGCAGTTAAGTAGAATTGTCAGCATAAGATTCAAAAGTAATAAATAGCTGAATTAATCAGTTATATTTAAGACTGAACCATAATTCAAAAAGATTGTGGCAGGCAGAAGAAATAAGCTCCAGATGACACTATGTATTTGAGACCAAAAAAAATCAAATCTTGCTCTACAGTCTAAATGTTAACTCCACTGAAAAATGGCAGCCATACCCTTTAATGAATTCCGATACAATACAATGTGCAGCCAATTGTAAAACACATGAAAATTATTCAGGTAGTCTGATAAAATGTCAAGCTCTAGATATTCTGGAGTATGGTCTTGCAAATTGCTAAATCTAATAAAGTCTTCTTGAATACTGTCACTACCCATTTGGAAAGGGACCTGATAGAGATTAAAGTGTTGAATTTGGTGATGGAATTCTCTTTAATCTCAGATTTTAATATTCTCAATTTTGGATAATTTAGGTCTAATCATTTTGAGCATAGTATGTGCCATGGGTCTGTTTTATGTGCCCCATACCATCTACAATGTTATCTTGCTGCACTGGGGCTGCATATTATTATTTGATATGCACTTAATATTAAATCAAAAACAAAATTTTTATTGGAGACTTTGGCCTAATGTTAGATTCTTCAAAGTATTGACAAGGCTGCAAACTGATTACTCTTACATCATCTAACAGGGCTTAAATGTCATAATAAATTGTCTTCTAGCCTAAGGAGATAAGACAACATCAAACACAATATCTTTGTCCTTGAGTATACATACAATAATTCTTTCATGAACAAAATTATTCAGTTAAGGACTGAGTAACAGAATCTCACAACAATTTTATGAGTTCTTTTGATTTGATACGGCCTTTTTCAAATCCATATTCCTATCCGTAAAGTTTCTAACCAAGCTTTCAATTTTTTCTTGTCCAGCACGTACTGAAAAAGCTTCTGGCTATAACAGAGCTGCTCCAACAAAAACAAAATCAGTATACAAAAACGAATGATGTCAGGTAGCAGCCTTCACCCAAGTGTTCTGCATGGATTCTGCATGCTCAACATGGCAATTCACATCAGTGTATCTCCTTGCTCTTGCCAAAAAAATAGCACACCTTACCACATTCCAGTGATGTGTGAGCTATGCAAACAACCCAAGATTCTACTGGTGAGTAACGGCGCCAGCAGCTTTGTAAGCTATCTGTGCAGGATATTTGCACTTTCTCCAATCTTTACCAACCTCTGAGCCTTGGTGTACTGATCACCTGTCACAAAACAAAATATTATTTACCTTGAACTTTTCAATACATCCGATTGCCAAAGTTTTGCGCTGTTTCTTGGACAAAGAACTATGAAATCAACTGACAAGAAAAAAACATTCTCTTCTGACAATTGAATATAACTGGATTACTATAACTTCTTCCTAATTAGGAATACGACCGTTTGACTGTTCAACAACTATTTGTATTTATAGTTTCCAGAGTTTGCCGTTCTAATAGGAACAATATTTGCTGTACACTTTTTTAAAATACTGTGCTATTTCTCTTGCTGAAACTGTTAAAAAGAAAATATATAGAATCGATCTATTGCTCATCAGCTTTATTTTTTAAACATACCACTTATTTTGTTGGAATTGTAAAGATTATTTAGATCTCTTGATGCTCTTTTTGTTAAATGTTTACACAGTAAATAGTTTGAACTCAATAAATATCATTGGTCATTGTACTGATAAATGCATGTTTACCCATTCAACCATTTTATAGATTACCAATTTTGTTTAAAAAACACCCTCAAAGTAGAAGTATTCATTAATTCCAATTTTTTTCATTAGCCACTTAACAGCTAGCCATCCTTGAACTTCTACTTGTTGTATCTGCTGGATGTTTAGTTTGACTGTATAGTTTCCTTTGCTTTTATATATGTGTATTTTCGTGAAGTATTCACAAGGGTTAAGTTAAAATAAAACCAAGGGATGTCTTGCCATTTGGTTCCTTCTGTCTAAATACAGCTATACAGCTAAATGTTAATCTTCTTCCTCTAGGAGCAGTTCAAATGTAGTAACCGGAGCAAAGGCCAGGGAGAAGATGAAATTTCAGAACAAATTTTTTTGTTATTGGTCACTTTTGAGATGGATTCATTATATATTTAAGAAATAATTCCTTCCTTCCCATAATTGTGCAGGGGAGAGAAGGCAATACAGAAATACGTGGCAGAACATGATTAGTCATCAAAGTGGGTAAGAAAGGAGCCAAGGCGAAAGTTTTAGGAGAAGCATTTCCGAAAGGCTTAGATTCCAGAAATGACACTCTCCCTCTGGTGTGTTAAGTAATTAAAGATTTCATATAATTCTAAGATATAAAAGGCTAGTCCTAATGTGGTATAATCAGTTAAACAATGATACCAAAAGAAAAAAAAAAAAACCAGTCTGCTTTTTTCCCTCCCTCCTACTTTTTTAGGTGGTTACTATATTACCACAGAAGACCAGGTGAGGTACTACAGTACAGGTTACACCAATAGGGATACACTCTTGACATCACTGAAAATGCCTCAGCAATATGTAAAACAGTTCAGAAATCAAGTGCTAAGTAATTTAGTTCTCCCTAATAACATCTGCCATCCCTCAACCTGAAGTGCCTCTACCTCTTATGCCTTTTACTTCAAAACAAAACGGGATCCTATTTTTTATATTTTAATAACATGCTTGTCTCAAGCTGGAATGGGAAGCTTGTCATTTACCTTTGTAAGCTTTGCAGTAACTAGCTGGTCAGTGATGTAATAAAACCTCAGACATTTTTTAACAATGGGGCTTGGACAGAAAATAATTCAAAAATAAAGGTGAACCGTGCTCTGATGACAAAGTTAATCACCTAAAAGAGAAACAAGATAAACTGTAAACAGTTTGCAATTGTGTCTAAAGCCTATCAGCATGACTACCTAACCTGGATACATTGGAGGATTATCAACTTTGGTTTCTTCCACTCAGCTTTTGTACAACTGCACTTCACTTTGCTTCTCATTGTGAAATAATAGGAATAAAATTTACAAACAAAAAATAAATTATCAAAGGATAGATAGCATTTGAGGACAATATCTAAGATGTGATTAAAATGGTACCTACACTCATGTGGAAAGCACCGCCTGCGTTGCATTGACACTGAGGAGAGGTGGATAGCCGTAACAAGATTCAAGGCAGCTGAGCTTCTCAGAATTCCTTCAACCCAATTTTCCAGGAAAAAAATTGAGATCTTTAATTTGGTTCCACTCAGAAACTAAGATCACAGTTAAATAATTGAACAAATCTACTATAGCTAACATTTATTGAACACTTAGTATGTTGCAGATACTATTCACAATAATCCTATAAGGAGTAGGTATTATTTTCTCCATTTTCAATTTTGGAAATGGCACAAAGAGCCTTTAACTTGTCTGACGTCACAAAGTGAAGAGCCAATCATGACTCATACTTAAGTAATTTAGTGTCAGTCTGTGCTTTTCTATCTACTTATTTTAAATCTGGATGAAATGTACTGAATACAAGACTATCTAGACAGACTACATAATTATTTGATTCTTTTAAAAATCCACTTGGAAATGTTTTCAGATTGAGGAAAATATTCATTGTCCCAGGTTACTAGTTTTCCAAACCATGTAAGAGCAGAAAGCACATTCTGTAGTTCAGTAGCCAAAAGGTTTCTAGAAAGGGCAAAAGAACATTCTTAAGCATGTTTATAGCTGACTTAAGTTTTTAGGTTATTTGGTTGGTCCTTATAAAAAAAATCATTGGCTTATATTTTGCTTAAAACAAAAAAGGCAAATTACAACTTTAATTTGGCTACTTATGTAAAGACTATGATATTAGTTATGGTAGCCAGGATTATCCAAAATCAAGTGTCATTCTGGCTTCTTTGAAGGTGCTTTATTTCATATAAAGCTACCCTGACAGGAACAAATTTAAATAACATAGAAACATTTAATATATTTTGATGCTTTCACATTATTTCATTTAAAATAGTTAAATGCCAGATGGATATGCTTCTTCACTGACAAATCAATTTCAATGGTTAGAGAGAATCTATCAGGTCATCATCAGTCCATTCTTCCTAAGGAAAGAAAATGCAGTAAAGATAACATTACACTGAAACATAACTAGTATTGTTTACAACATTACACTGAAGGATAACTAGTATTTACAAATACTTATCCTTTTAGGAAAATTTTCTTTCAATATTCTGATTATAGAAGATAAATTCTATAGTAGTATAATTTTAGAGTAATAAGGCATTGTCTCACTAACCTATTATCATGAAATATATAAGTTGTGACTCTGCCTCTGACTATTCATTTATATCTGATTTGCCAGGTACAAAACATTTTTTAAAATAAAAGAATAATTGGAGAGTAAAATAGAAGAAAAATTTTGCTTGTATGTATATCCCTATTGCATTCTGAGACTAGACGGATTCTTCTCAAATAACTATAATACTGCTTCAGAACAGACTATAGGAGTAATTTAAAAAATCACTAATAAAAGACAATGTACATAAAGGATAAAAAAGCTTTCAAAATCATATCTATAATACTTGCATTGTCAATAAAATCCTAACAGTATATTACAATAAAGTATAAAATAACTTAAAATTTACCTTTGAAGAACATACCTCCTCATGTTTGGGTTTCTTTGAGACATAATCATCATCTTCATAGCCTTTCCTCTTCTTTCTATAATTAAGCAACCATCACTAATCTTAATGCTATTAACAAAAGCTGTAAATTAAACCAGCTAGACTATAGGAAATCTGTGTCTACTAAGAAACAAATGTTTTCAAAATATGACAAGATAAAAACTGCCAGTCAAGAATACTGTATCCTGCAAAAAACTCAGATACTAGAGAAAAATAAAAGTTGTCCCCGACAATCAAAAGTTGAAGGATTTTGTTGCCACTGAGACCCCTCCACAACAAGAAATATTAAGAGGTTTTCCTATCTAAATCAGAGAAATATTGAAAAAAAAAAAAAAACTAAACAGAAAAAAACAGAAAACAAAAATCAAAATGGCAGTATCAAGACCTTAAATGACTCTCAGTGTAAATGAACTGAGATCATCAATTAAGAATGGCTAGATAAATAAAACCCAACTATATGCTGTTTGCAAGAAACCTAAGATCTAGAGACAAAGACTTACAGTGAATGGATAGAGAAAGGTACTCTAAGCCAATGGTGAAACTAAACAAGCAGGAACTGCTCTATTCACCTCAGATAAAACAGACTTCCAGAAAAAGAAAAAAACAGTAACAAGATAAAAATGGTCATTGTATGATGATAAAGGGATCAACACAACGACAGACCTAATACATTAATATGTATGCACTCAAAGGAGCAACCAAATATATCGAGCAGACATTAACAAATCTAAATGAAGACACTGACAGCAACACAATAATAGTAGGGGACTTTAATAAACATCTCAATAAAAGGCATCATCCAGGCAAACAACAAATTAGAAGAGATGGACTTAATAGTGTTTCACCCTTGAACCTTTCAAGTATCCATGAACATTCTCAAGGATGACCCTATACTGGGATACAAATCAAGTCTCAATAAATGTTCAAAGAGTGAAATTATATTTAGCATCTTTTTGCATCACAACTGCATCAAACCAAAGATCAACCAAAATAGGAAGGAGGTGAAGTCTATAAATGAATGGAGAATAAACAGTATTATTGAACAACTAATGGGTCAATAAAAAAAAAAGATGAAATTAAAAAATACCTGGAAATGAAGACACAACTTATCACAATCTGTGGGATGCAGCAAAAGCAGTAATAAGAGGCAAATGTATAGCAATACAATCTTAACTCAGGAAACAAGAATAATCACAAACAAAAGACCTAAACTGTCACTTAGAGGAACTAAGATGACAATCAAAATCTGGTAGAAGGAAATAACAAAACTTAGAGCAGAAATCAATGAGACATCAAAAAAAAAAATCAATGAACCCAAGAGCTGGTATTTTTAAAAGGATGAAAAAAACAGTCCACTAGCCAGACTCACAAAGAGGAACACACACAAAATCAGAAATGAAAGAACTAATCACAACTGATACAGCAGAAATCCTTAGGATCTTAAAAGAGAATGCTATGTACTGCCCGTATGGTAACAAAACATACTCTTAGAAACAAGTAACATTCCAAGACTAAATCAGGAAGAAATAGAAATCATGAGCAGATCGATAATAAGCATAGAAATTGAAACTAATTAAAAATCCCTAAAAACACAAAGCCCTTGACCTGTTTTCACTGGTAAATTTTACCAAATGTTCAAAGAACTAATACCAGTCCTCCTTAAACTGTTCCAAAAAATTGAAGATGGAAAGCTTCCACTTTTTATGATGGCAACATTACTGACTCCAAAACCAGATAAATATAGCACCAAAAAAGAAAATTACGGACCTAAATCTTTGATGCAAAAATCCTCAACTAAATACTAGCAAAATGAATTCAATTCATTAACTATATTAGGATGAAGTGTAATTTACTCCAGGGATGCAAGGATGGTTTAACATACAAAAGTCAATTCTCAATAGATGCAGAAAAGCACTTGTTAAGATTCAATAACCTTTTTTGTCAAAAGCTTTTCAAACAATATAGATGAAATATATGTCAACATAATGAATGAAAAGTTCACATAATGAATGAAGAAAACATGAAAGCTTTTATTCTAAGATCAGGAACAAGGCAAGGATGTCCACTCTCACCACTACTATTTAATATAGTGCTGGAAGTCCTGGCGAGTGTAACTGGATAAGACAAAGATATCAAAATGTAAAAGGAAGAAATGAAACTATTTGCTGATGACATGAATAGATATAGATGTCAAAGACTCATGTAAAAAAGATGCTAGAAATAAAGTCAAGTAGCAAGCTGCAAAATTAGTATTAAAAAATCTGTTGCATTTCTATATGCAAAAAACAAAATAGCAGAAAGAGAAAACAATCCCATTTACAGTTGCATCAAAAAGAATTAAATACACCTTGGAAAAAACTTAAATGGAGAAATCAAAAGACATTTACTCTGAAAACTACATTTTTAAAAGAAACATGATAAAGTAATGAAAAGATATTCCAAGCTAATGGACTAGAAGAATCAGCCTAGCTAAAATGACCATATTACCTAAAGCAACACACAGATTTAATACAATCCCCATCAAAATCCCAATGGCATTCTTCACAGAAACAAAAATCATGAGAACAAGAGACCCAGGATAGCAAAAACAATCCTGAGGAAAAAGAACAAAAATGGAAGTGTCACATTTATAACAAACTCTACAAAGCAAGAGTAATCAAGTCAGCATGGTATTGGAATAAAAAGAGATACAGATCAATGGAACAGAATAGTCCAGAAATAAACCCATACATATATGGACAATTAATTTTTGGCAAAGGAACTAAAGGCTCACAATGGTGCAAGGACAGTCTCTTCAGTAACAGTTGTGGGGCACACCATGGTGGAATAGTGATTGGGCTTGATGCCTCTGAAGGAGTGCAGTCAACATACACCCAAAGGACCTATGTTCAAATCCGGGGTCCAGGGGAATAACAAATGTGAACAACTTAAAGTGTTTGTTCTTCCTTCATCTCTCATCCTGCCTGACTGCACCTTTCCTTTAAAAAAATAAGTGGTAGTGGGGAAACTGGACAATCACGTGCAAAAGGTTAAAACTAGATCATTACCTTACATAAAAATTAACTAAAAGTGGACTAAAGATTTAGATATAAAGCTGGAAAGCATAAAATACATAGAAGAAAACAATGGCAAAACTCTAGTGTACATGCACCTAAGACATATCTATGGGAACTTGACTCCAATAGCCAGGGAAATAAAAACCAAAATAAATGGGATTACATCATACTAAAATGCTTCTGCACAGTGAAACTCCCATCAAAACAAAAAGACATCCTATTGAATGGGAAAAGGTATTTGTACATAATACATCTAACAAGGGATTAATATCCAAAATATATAAAGAACTCATAAAACTCAACAATAAAAAACTAATCCTATTAAAAATGGGCAGATAATCTTCAAGACAATTCTCTAAGGAAGATATCTACAGATGGCCAATAGGCACATGAAGACATTTTAACCTCTTTCGTCATTAGAAAAATGCAAATCAGAATGAGATATCATCTCATACCAGTGATAAATGGCCATTATCCGAAAGAATAGAAACAAGTGCTGGAGAGGATATGGAGAAAGGAGAACTCATACACTCTTTGGAGTGTAAAGTGGTACAAACATTATGGAAAGCAGTATAGAGATTCCTCAAAAAATGGAGAACTAGAAATGTCATGATCCAATTCCTCTATTAGGTATTTATCCGAAAAATACAACATCACTTATTCACAGAGATATATGCATAACTGTTCACTGTAGCGTTTACAGTAGCCCATAGTTGGAAACAACCTAAATGCCCATCAACAGATGAGTTGATAAAGAAGATGCAGTATACACACACACACACACACACACACACACACACACACACACACACACACACACACAGGAATGCTATGCAATTATCAAAGGCGATACCCTGTAATAGCAGCAACATGGATAAACCTGGAGGGAATTATGCTTAGTAAGATAAGTCAAAAAAAAAAAAAAAAAAAAAAAAAAAAAAAAAAAAAAAAAAAAAAAAAAAAAAGATGCCAGATGATATCACTCATATGTGCTAATGGGATATCAAGTAAATGAAAGAACTAAATTACTTAAAAAATGAACTAAATCAAACAACAGAATTTCAGCCAAAAAACCAGGTAAATTGGATGCGAGATGGGGAAGAGTAGGAAGAGCAAATAAGGAAAAGAGTATTAAGTGTATAGTGAAAGAAAAAATAAAGGAGGGGTGAACTTACTATATTATATAAAGATGTAGATTTACTGATATACTTTAAATCTACTGTTACAATATTCCTTCAATAAAATAAATGATAATTGCATAGCATTCCTGTGTGTGTGTGTGTGTGTGTGTGTGTGTGTGTGTGTATATATATATACTGCATCTTCTTTATCAACTCATCTGTTGATGGGCATTTAGGTTTAACAATATGTATGAAAATATCAAAGAAAATAACAAACATTTCACACTCAAACCTGCACATACCAGACAAATGGTTGACAAAGGAACTAAGTTATCTCTAGAATTGCAAATGGGACTTGGGTTTTGATCAGAGGGCACTCTGGTTTACCTATAGTGACTTGACTTTAATAATGACAACGTAGTTATTACTCATATAATGAAAGATAATGGAATTTTAATGAGCAAGGAAAAGAAATATTTCATCCTAAAATAGGTACTTTCAAGTGTAGTCTATGGGGCAATTTTATTTTGTAGTAAGTACCAAAATTGTGTGTTTTATAGCAAATTGATAGATTAATTTTATGATTGGTGAAAATAAAATTTAAGATTTTATTGTGTCATTCATTTTTCTATTAATTTATTTATTGCATTTTATAAAATACTGGTCTGTAATTAATTAAAATAGAATTGTTTACAGTTTAAGAAGTACCCTTCAAGTACTCATAGATAAGCAGAATTTGCTTGGCACAGTACAAAGCAGATGGTAACTTGAAGATATAAACTATGGCAACTAAGAATTTTGGATATGGGCCTTTCGATTAATTAGTTAGAAGGGCAGGATTAATTTTCAGTTGTTTAATCCAGAGGTTGATGTACTTCTTTTTGAAGGGTCAAATAAAATATTTTTGGCCTTGGAGGTCATACAGTTTCTGTCAAAAATAATTCAACTGTTTGCAGTAGTGCAAAAATAGTCACAGACAATATGTAAACCAATAGGTATGACTATACTCTGATAAAACAACTTCAAAAAATACATAGTGGCCTGGATTTGGCTTACTAGCCATAGTTTAGCCATTTCAAAATCAATGTGAAAAGAACAATCAAGTGCTGTTAATACCTTCACATGCGTTAAAGTCAACATTTCTTTACTTCTCTGTAACTATTCTTTTATACCTTTTAATTATCACTGAAACCCATAGTGAAATTACCAATTTTAAATTCTAAACTAAACCATGCTTTGTAGTTATAAGTATGAATATAATAAATAGTCCAGGTGTCAATTTTTTAAGTCCTTGAAGATTCTCCTACAATTGTAAAGTTCAAGAATTCATGTCATGTGTACCTGATCTGAATTCTCACATTATTACCCAGGTTATAAATTAGATATCAAAAACATATCAATGCCTCTTAAGATAGCAAAGCTAATAATTTTACCTGTAAATTTTAACAAACAAGATAGAAAAACTTTGAAAAAAGAATATATTCTACAGAAACAATGCATTCTATGGAAAACAGAAAATAATAGTGTCACCATTCCTATTATCTGTCCAAATTCCAAACTATTAAAACTCCTGAAAAATTAGATTTAAGTAGATTTTTTTAATTTGCAAGCACAAAGAACCATGATAGTGTGATTTCTACATTCAGGCTTAGGGGTTCTTGGGAAGCTTGTCTCAGAATACTATGAGAAATAACAACAGGACAAAGCCTGCAAGCCAGAGAACACATTAATCATTCCAGAAGCAGAAATATACTATGAAAGATGGACAAGATAACAATTTTATCTATTCTGAGTAACACTGTCACATCTACTTACGTAACTGCATTGAGTCCAAGCTCAGCAGAGTGACATCTCTCTAATTTCTGTTTCAGAACAGCAACTTCTTCAGATCTGGGTGGTTCATATTTTTTCACTAGGTTTCTCATGCCTATGTGAATATTTAAAAAAAGGATTTAAATATTACAAAGCACTGTTTTCATGACTTCAATATTTTCTCATCATTATGGGAACAATAACAAAACACTTAATATGGTATGATTATAATCAGGATCTGTATTGTTCAGCACTAAAATCCTTACTTTCATTTCAAGTAATTATAGTTGCCTGCTGCTTAACCCTGATCATGCAGAAAATCAAGATCTTCATGATCTACAGTCTAGTATTTTTTCCAGACTCCACTGAAGTCACTTTTTATTTAATTTTACCACTTTTTTAAAATTCCTACAAGATTTAGTGAACATGTTCCCTACTGCCAACCATATCCATAACATTCCATCCCACAGATGTAGGCCGAAAGTGAACTTGCTTACAAAAGAAACCAATACTAAACAATCTTTGAAAAAAAGGATGCTTAGTAAAAATGTGTTGATGATACTTTGCCTTAACAAAATGCAGAAAATATAAATGAACCATTACTAAGAAAACAAAACTTTTGGCTTTAGGCTAAAAGCAAACTACTTTGTCAGTGACTAGAATTGCAGAAACATCCTCTATACCTGGTCTATTTTTATTACCCAACTCTAATTAGTGTGTGTGTGTGTGTACACATACATTTCAAAATTAGAAAAATGAGAGATCCAGGGCTTAAGTTAGCCATCCAGCATAGGTGACTATGCTATTGATTTATTTCATAATGCAAATTAAGCAGTGGTTTCACTTAATACATGTGACTCAATATATTCTTAGGACAAGATCTTTTGTAAAATAATTATGAACAAGATACCTTAACGTCACTAAGGCCCTGAGTATTTTATTTCATATTAAAATAAATGGAGTATAATAAAAGTACCAACTGGAAAGAAATAATAAAACAGCTATAAAAGGAACACATTCGGTTATCTTTAAGTTCCCATTTACCTCCTAAATTCCATGATCCTAATATTGCTAGCCAAATCACAATTAGCTTTGGAAGTGAACCCTCTAGTGGTATAAGTTAAGATATACAGATTCATAAATCACAAATCTATTACTTTTAAAGAGGAAGCTTGCAGATCATTAAAGCAGAGGATCAAGAAATATTTATATGCCCTGAAATATCTTAACTTTTAAAACATGAAAAATACTATCATTTATTATTATAAACTAAGATCAAGATCGTCAATCTTGTATTGGTTTATTTTGTATTTAAGCCACAAAATTTCATTAACAAGGACAACTGGTACAAAAAGTTTTGGGGACAAATATAATTTGACTTTTAATCCTAAGGCACAGTCTACTAGCCATGAACAGTGAGACATAGGCAAAAATGAAGACTGAGGAGGACTGGCTAATCCAGTCAATCTATTAAGCAGAGGACTCAGTGACAGGGAATCTTAATAGCTGCCACTAACAGTTTAGGCTGGATAATTCTTTGTTGCAAGGGACTCTATTAATTTCCTAAGCCTTCTATTTAAAAATCATCACAAACTTAGCAATGTTTAAAACAAGAGAAATATATTCTCTCACAGTTCTGAAGCCCAAGAGTCTAAAATTAGTTTCACTGGGCCAAAATTCAAAGTGTTGGTGGAGCCACTCTAGAAGCACTAGGAGAAAATCCATTCCTTCTATTCTAGCTTCTGGTGGTTGTCAGTATCCCTTTGATTTCACTCTAATTTTCAAAACCAGCATCTTTAAATCTCTAACTTCGTATTTTCTTTTCTATGCAAAACCTCGCTCTGCCTTTCTCTAAGAAGGACTCATGATTCCATTTAAGCCCTTCCTGGATAACCCAAGAGAATGCCTCCATCTCAAGATTCTTTACTTCGTTACATCTGCAAATATCCACCTGTATTTTGTTTTTTGGGTTTTTTTTTTTGTCATATAACATTTATAGTTCCAGGAATTAGGGCACAGGTATCTTTTGGGGAGCCATTTTTTAATCTTACAAGAGACTACTCTCAATTTTAAACTGTTTTGCATCATTTTCCCCTCCATTCACCAGACGCTGGTAGCAACCACATCCTCCCCAACAGTCCCCCCTTCCATGGCATTGTGACAAATGTCTCCAGACACTGTAAGCATCACACTCAGTTGAGAACCATGGCTTTTTTACTATTAACTAAGTGACACAATATTATTAGGTACTTAAAGGTGATTTATCTACAAAATACAAGTTCCAAATTTAAACCTTCTCCCTAAATTTAGTCCCCTTTAGATTTTTTTTTTAAGGGGAAAGCCCAAATTCAATAATTACATCTGATGAAATTACAGCAGTAAATTCTGATGTTACTGGGGCAGACCACAGACTTATACCCTGAATTGAAGCTTGAAAAGGGGGAATTATGGTGCAGGGGAGAGGAGGGAATCTTCACTTTATTCTGTAAGTTAGGGAGATTTACTTTTTTTCAAATCACGTTCCTCTTGAGAATAAGGGAACAATGACCATTTATTGACTAGGAGAAACGTGAAAGCTTAGGGAGTGGAGATAACTTCTTTGATTAGAGGTTTAGGAGAAAGGCAAAAGCCTCTCCTTCCCCTCCAGGACAGTCCTTGGCTCCAAATAACATTCATTGTGAGACATCTACAGGAGATCAATTCTCAGGGATTGTTTTAGACCTTTCAATGCCCTCCTGAGTCCCCTTTGGGTCCTTTTTCAGTGCCCATCATGTATATGTATTCTTTAAAAAGGGCCCTGTTTTAAATCTAAAGCATCTCAGCATCTGATTATGTTTTCACTAGTAAGTTCTGTATGTGTGAAAAATTATTTCCTTTCATATATTTTGCATTTGTTCTCCATCAATTTATCCTTCATGCCTCTACAAGAATTCTATTGAACTAAATATAATAATCTATTTACTATCTCAAGTTAAACACAAAGTTGATACTTAGAAGTAGCTTTGCAATAGAACATTTTGTAAAGTGTTTTACTTACTTTTCATTATATCTAGTAACTGTGACATGCAAGTTCTATTTTCTTTCAGCATCAGACTTTCTGATAAATAACTGGGAAAAAATGGAAAAAAGTTTAAATCTATTGAAGTCATATAGCATCTTGAGAAAACATGACATCATAAATTATTTCATCATCAAAACTGATTTTTAAATTATTTTAATTATACTTTGAACTCCAAATAATTATAATCTATAACTCTTATAGTCTTAAGGATTTTCTACAATATTAGATGTTTAGTGTTCAAAGCCTAACTAAATTATGTAATATACAAGTTTTCAGAACATCTTTAAGTTATTTAAGGTGTAACATGTAAATCCTAATGAATCTAACCTCATTTTACAGATGAGGATCTGAGTCACAGTGCCAGATAAGTCATGATGTTATAATTTGCCCAAAGTCACAAAAGCTAAGAGGTAGAAGAGTTGAAGCCTGGCAGAGTAAGGATTCTTTCTTCCCTTAATATCAAGTTCATGTTAACTGTTGTTGTTCTTCTTGGGAGTAATATATAATAATATATATAATATATATAATATATAAGTAATATAATCAGTAGACTATCACCCCATGCTTTACAAATCTATTACATCTTATTTGTATTGAGTCCAAAGCAAAGGTATTGTTATCTTTTGATAGGTATTAATTTTTCTCACAACCAAAGACAGTAGTATGGAAATATAATTCTCATTCAAATGTTTAGTTATCTTTTATGTACCTGACAATGATCAATAATTCATAAAAGTCCATGTGAACAGATTTCTCAAGGAGTAAGTAATCTTGCAAATATAAATGCAAAAAAATTACTAAGTTTTCTCTTGAGTTAAAGTTACAAAAAAAGAAAGACAATTCTTTAAAAAACTTTCTATATGTCATCTAAACTTTAGATTATTGTAAAATATTACAAAATTTTGATAACAATGTTGATATTACACCTTCATCTATTATAGGAAGTAATTTTAAATATGGAAATCAAACACTCCCTTAACAATACATTTCTGGTTATCAGAAATTAAAAATAACTAGTTTTTCTTTTCTCTCTAAAACTTCTCACATTTTTGACATTTTTCAAAGATTCTTCCTTTCCATTTCTTAAGCATAAGAATGCCACATTTGGTTCTAAGAGTTAGCTGGCCAGACCCTACCTCTGTGAAACTTTAAGTTAGCAGCTCCTAATCTCAATCCTGAATTAGAATAATATTTTGATTAAAAATAACCCATAATCAATCAAGAATATCTAAGAAGTCAAACTAGATGAGAAATAAAGCAGAAATTTCAACTAAAAGAAAACCCAGAACAAGTGTCCTATAAGCAATAATCAAAGCATCACCCAGAATTTAACAACAGCACAAAGACTTCCCCTTTTTGAAAGCAGTAATAAACAAAGAACAATTTTCATGTACCCAAAAGTTTTCAAAATAAATCAGGTTAAAATTATTTGAAAGCATTTCTCCAAACAAAAACACTGCTCAAATGTCAGTAGTTCCTGGGAATGCTAAAAGTGCTTATTTAACTTGCAATGAGCCAGGGTATCACAATTTGTTCCACCTGTCTGAAATTATAACTAAGATAAAATTTAGACCGTAGGAAGTTTTATCCCTTTCTATCTGCCTAAGAAAAATCTCACCATTGAAGAATTTGCATATGTTACATATAAGATGCTTAAATAAAACAATCAAACATTTGGTAATCTAAATTGTGGAAAAGAGCCTTTCTTCCCTTATGAAAGCTCCACACCTAAATTCTATAGGTATTAATTATATGCATGCTAGCTTTCTTAATATGGCAATGATTTAGAGCATGTTCCTTCTTATATTCCTAAAATCTAGTACTCTGAATGGTACACAGAAGTTTGCTAAACTGAGATATAAATCACTTTGGTATACACAGTCAGTGAGCAGTGTTTGTAGAGAATTATAAATTAAAATACAAGTCTACAATTTCTTATGACAAGTCTACAATTTCTTACAGTCAGTGAGCAGTGTTTGTAGAGAATTATAAATTAAAATACAAGTCTACAATTTCTTATGATTTACTTTGAAATTCAGAATGTCTATGTCTTAAATGGTAAACGGATGTATACCCTATGAAGTGCTAAATACATCAATATTTTGATAGTACCAAGTAATCACTAATATTTCTGACAAGAAACATAAATATTCCCATTAAATTGAAAAAAGACTAGATCACATCTGTCTTTATTTGCTACCACCATATTCAACGATTTTGAAATTATAAATGAGAGATTACAAACATGTTTAACAGTTTTAATTTACAGTTTTATAACATTTCTTCCATAGCTATTTCTAGGAATGAAATCAAGTATAAGTTCAAAGGGCATGCAAAATGAAATAAAGATTTAAAGTTGAATTGGTTGCTAGGCTGTGCTTAAGTTAGTTATAAATTAACAATAATAATGAGTATTTAATTTATGCATCTAAGATATTGTTCTAAGAATCAACTGAATTGAATTCATGTAAAGTGCTTATTACACAGTCTGGTTCTCGGGGTGTATTTATGTACTAAACATGACTATTTACACCTCAATTGAAATTCATTTGGACATTCCCTGAAGAATTATTCATCCAACAAATCTTGACTGAATTCCATGTGGCACATATACTCCACAGCAGGAGAATGCTGCTAAAACAAGGCACACATATTTGCTGCACTCATGTTGCTTACCAGTTCATAAAACTCCTAAATTTGCTATACTGGTAGCTTTATTAGTCTTTCAAGGATCACAGATTTACTTCTGTTAAACATAAATGGATACTCCTAGCTCAAACATATCTTAACTCCAATTTTAAAAGATTTCCATAAAATACAATTTCACTTCTGTCCATTATCCTTAGCAATCCTCCCAGTCACGGGCAGTATAAAGGACTATAGTCACAAAGTGAAACTTAAAAACTCAGAATCCATGAAAGACACTGAATGACTAACTCTGATCTAAGTTAAAATGAGAATGAATACCTTTCCATAGAAATTCCTGCTCTGGATGCACTAGATAAAATGGCAGTCAGGGCAATCTGGGAAGGTGTGTATAAAAGGTAAGCATCCGTCAGTGCAACTCTATTGAGAAAATCATCAGCTGTTTTCCTCAAAATCTCTGGATTCTCCAACATGGGATAGCGGGTCTAGAAGAAAGTTTGCGAATGTTATTGCATGTGAGGGTTAGCTGGAGTAATAACAATTAAACATACTCTCAAAAAAGTAACTCCTTTATATCTCAATGACAACAAAATCTTTCCATGTAAGATTATCATACTCAGTATTAGAATATGCCAAAAATGCAGTCACTATATTCTACATGTTTTAGGTATCTTTTACTCAGTGATTTTTAAACTTTTTCGAATACAACCCATAATAAGAAATACATGCTTTAAGATTTGAAGTACTCAGCATAATATTTAACACTCTTCTGATTTATGTTAATCCTTCTCTCTTGGTCTTTTTTTCACCTAAGGAAGAAGGGTAAGGAAGGCTCTTCGAAATTTAACTGGATCTGAAGTACACTTAGGAAATACGTACTCCCATGTAAATGCCCCCCAGGCAAAAAGATGATTCAGATACAAGGTCACAAACGAGACGAGATTTTCACTTGAAATTCCTTCTACTTAAGGTTTACTTTGAGAAGAAATGGAAATGTTTGACTTAAGAATTTTTATTATATACCACCATCCACCCCCAAAATGGGAGATCCCATATCTTCTGACAATTCTCTTTTCAGATGAACCCTAAACGTAAGCCATTTGAGCAATATGAAATCTTTTCTATACACTGAAAGAAAATATCTAGTCAATTGTGCAATCACACTCAAGTCTTGTCATTATCCCTTAATACCTAATCTGATTTAACAAAATCACACTGTACTCTGACCCCAGTGACCCCTTTCCTATACATTACTCAATTACTTCAAAGCTGTTCTTGGACTTCCTCCTCAGAATATTTAGTCCCTTATCCCTCTACTTGATCCTACTTCACCTATGTCCTCTGGTCCTCACTTCCCTCCTCAATTCGCTTCCCTGATAGGCTGCCAGAACATTTCTGGCAAAACTTCAACAATGACTGAACTCCACTTTCAATTTTCCTGAGGGAAGAATGACACCCAAGTCTATTCCTCACTCTGTATAGGCAAAAACCCCTCAAGCTCTACTGATTCTGCCTGCTCTCTTTGAAGTCCAAGAACCTCTCCCCATATTCACTGCCACTGCATGAGTAAAGCAACCATCTTTTTCCTGGACTATTTTAAAAGCATCTTAACTGGTATCCCTATACTCATTCAAATTCATTCTCTACATCATGCCTGACACATGCAGGTGTGCAATAACTTTCTGATGCAGACTGATGCCTACACTTGCTAACATATTTATAAGCTGTAAAGTTAATCACCACCCTACAAATGTAAACCTTTTACTGGCTTCTGATTCAATATCTATAATATCACCCCCCCAGTCTAGATTCTGCCTTCTAGTTAGGCAGCATGCAGTGGCAGTCTTCCTCCTCTATCTCTTAAGTTATGTTGTGATTCTTCAGTACGCTGTGATTTCATAAATCTGGGTCTTTGATCAGAGAAGTCTGAATATGATATTCTTCTACTACCTGATTCCTACCCCTGCTCTGAATTTCACTTTAAATGAACTGTCTCCTCTCCTCTCAAGATGTTACCTCCATGTAAAGCATCCTGTGTTTCCCTCTTTATAACACTTGGCACACTGAATGTATAATGATTACATTTCCCATCAGCTTATAGTCTACAAAAACCGAGGTTGTTCCTTTTTCCTGACTGCATCCTCAGGCAAAATGACTGATATATATAGAAGGTTCCAAATTTTACCAGGCAGCTGAGATGAATGAACCAGTTTATTTCTGTTGGCCATTACTCAGACTCTGTAAAAGTCTTCTTGCAGGGTCAAAACAAAACTACTCAAGTTGCTTTTGTCAATGTAAATTTAATGTTTTTGATGCTTATATATTAATTCAAGTTCAAAATGCACTAAAAAAATAAGTCACTTATCAATCTTCTAGTTTAAAATTAAGAATTTTATAGTTCCTTATATCAGATACGTGACAGTATATTTAGAATTAGAAGAATTACATTAAATTTTAAAAACATTACTCTAAACTCAACAATGGTCTTCTTTATGGCCCTTGGACCAGTTTTTACAGATCTACTAAATCAGAAGCTCTACAACTACTGACCAACAATCTGAGTCAATAAACCCTCCAGGTCATTCTTATACTCAATGAAATTTGAGAACTACTGCCCTGGAGGTCCAGGCCAAACTCCAGTATGGCAGAGTGCATATTGTAACAATCAGGATGATTACAAGTTATAATAAAATTTTGATTTCTTTAGACTAATAATTGCAAAGGAATACTCTCTACTAGTTCATTTTACATCAAAAGATTACCTTTATATCAATGAGAAAGCCCTCAAAAGGTCTATAAGGATTGTGGACAATCAGGTGGAAATTAAGTTGCTGTATAAGTAGTAGTTCATATTCCAAAATCTGTTCCAGTGCCTTCTCCTGTCCAAGAGGACTCTCTCGCAGATTCCCAACAAATTGTGGACTAGATACATTGAATTCATCAACTTTGCAGGCCAAAAATGCACACGTGAGCCTAGAAGAAAAATACGAGGAAGGCAGAGGGATATGCAAATACCTTAAAAAATAATCTAAGTGTTTTTCTAAAACTGCACAAAATTCACATGACTATGCTAAACAACAAAGAAAATATAAGCGAGATCACTTTCAAACCCTTTATCCATTAGGAGAACATAAAATTAGGTTAAGGCATATAATCTGTCACAGCTAAATATCTGGAAAAAGAAAATAACTAAGAAATAGGCGCACTTTGTATCATAAAATGTAGATGAAAGGAAAAAAAATGAACAGTACACACATATGTATCACATGAGCATGGGAAGAATGTTATTTAAAAGATTTGTATAAGGACATCAGTGGAAGTCTCTGAGGGTATATGAAGATATTGCCACAGGAATAAACTATGAAACTCTACTAGCTATCACATAAATTTCAGAGAAAAAAAACTAATATAATTACTAAAAAAAATCAAGATTGGAAGTAACAAAGGCCTGACTTAGATGGGTAGAAATGAAAATACAGGAAAAATGTAACTGAGAGTAAGTTCTTTGATGTCTGGCTCATTAGTCTGGTAATGTCACTTTTATATTTAGTGATAAACTACACTTCAGAGAAGCAGAAACACAACAGGTCACTCACTGTTCAATGGAAAAAAATATGGAACTACTGTACTTATAAACTGAGAGAGAGAGGAGTTACTACAAATGATTCTCTATCACAACAACTCAGAAAAGGTGCTAGTAACAGAAAGACCTTAGGAAAGTTAGTTTGAGAAACACGGAATTTGAATTTGGACAGGGTGAAGTTTATTAGTACAAGGCAGAAGTATTACATATATAAGGATATGGAAGTTCTAAAAAGAAAAAAATGCAAGTCTAAATTATCCTTTGTTAGGAAGTAACTTTTTCACATACACATGCTCAAATAATATAAAAATCATCTTAAAACCAATAAATTAGATTTATACTCACATTATTATCCGAGGGTGATATTCCATTACTGAGTTATTAAGATAAAAACGCTTGAAATACATACAAGCTGTACCCTAAAGTTAAAAATACATATATTATTAGAATCTATTTGCACATATGTTATAACTTAGGTTTTTCAAAGAAACTCTACAAAGATTTATTTGAAAAAGTTGCCCAAACCAAACAAATGAACCCAATCAAACAAAAATAGATTTTTAGTCTATGAAATCAAATAAGTGGTTATCAGAGGGGAAGTGGAAGGGGGTGGGCAAATTGAGTATAAGGGGTCAGTTATTTGGTGAAGGCTTGGACTGTTGGTGGTAAACTTAATCATATAAATGTTGATCTGCATTGATATACACCTTAAACTTATGATACAACATTCCTTCAATTAAAAAAAATACTAACACTTCTTAATTCTTTAATCAAAATAGTGATAATTACTACAGAAAGCCAGTCAAAAGACCCTTTGTTATGTTTCCCCACCCATGTCTGGTTATCCTTTCTCTGGTTAATGGCTTATGTGTGTGCTATTTTAGAATTCAGAGTAACAAAAGTAGTCCAAACTAGAAAATTTCCAGGAAAACAGATGTTCAGTTTAGTAAGTCTTGTGAAAATATTGACAAAATAACACAATTGGGGCAATAAGTCTTCTCTCTAAATCCACTCCAAATCTGTGCTATTACTATATATATTATAGTAATATATACTATATATATTATATATATATAGTATTACTATAACTGCCAAGCCAAACAACAAAGGTAGAAGCTACCATTTGTTGACTATATTCCATATGTCAGACTCTTTATCCAAATAAAACTATCATCTCAACTTAATCCTTACCACACTTGGTGAAGTAGTCTTACCTCTGCTTTACAAAGAAGGAAACTGAGGACCAATGAATTTAACTGACTTGTTTGAGGTCACACATCTCTTAAAAGACAGGGTTCAACTAAGATCCATGCTTTTAACCACTATGTCATTTGGCTGGAACCAAAGAATAACTATTGTATTTATGTTATGACAGAAAAAATGGAATATTTCCTTTTACATACTTAAAAATCTTCCTCAATTATAAACAAATATGTTGGATAAAGACAGATTCCACAGACATTCAAGGATTCAGTTACTATACCTGAAAAGATCATTTAAAATTTCTACCTCATTGGAGTTTTTCAGAAATGGAACCAAATCGGGAGAAAACAATCAATTATATCTAAAATTCTTCATGAATCTTTGATCTCAGACTAAGTTCTGGTAAACTAAGAAAACATTCCAAATACTTTAGAACTTGGTATTTTCAATATACTGCAGCTTTTTTCAACTAAAAATATTGTTTCATAAGAGGTTATTCCCTATTGGGTCATAAGTTACTATTCCGTATAACTTTCAAATTTAAGGTCGATTTTCACTTTAGACTTTGATATTTGATCTTTATAACAAACCTGATGTAAGAAAAAAAATTTTCATACTCCCTTTGTGTTTCAGCTTTTTAATCTATGTATTTCCTAAAAACAAGAATACACACAACAGAACAATTAGCAGTAGTGTTTGTAAATTCATTTAGCCAAAATATTTTAACTACTTGTTTCTCCTTATAATATATATATAATATGTATATATAATAATATATATACACAGATAGTCTTCAGAACCATATATCTGAAACAACCAAAGACAATTTTAACTCAATATATATCTCCAATTGCTACTAATCAAGGCTTAAAAATTAAGGCACAAGAAATATAGAATGGTTTCATGCATATATGGAATATAATGAAATAAAACAAATAGATAAACCCCAGCAAAAACTGTTAGATGACTATCCTAGTGGTGGGAGTGGGGAGGGATGGAAAAAGGAGAAAAGACAGTGGTAAAGAACACTGGAACTCTGGTAGAGGGTGTAGCGTGAACTATAGATGGAGATACAATGTCAATATTCGAAAATGAAATGTAGCCTTGTGAACAAGAGATAATAAAAACCAATCATTTAAAAAAGGACACACTACATATTGAAAAATTTAATAAATCTTGCATTTCAAAGACGTAAAAAATCATGCAAAATATATTCTTAGAATAAAAAAAGTTTTTCAAATTAGGCACGAATTTCAGCAAGGAATTTTAGTTGCAGCATGTAATTACAAATGAGGAATGAATGCATTATTTCAAACATGTTGGTAAGAGTTTAAACAGCACTAATTGGTGCTCTGACCCCAGGTCACCTGCTAATTAGTTGAGAACCTGGAAAGTTATTTTTTCTCTCTCTATAAAATGAGGATGGCATGAGTGGTCTAGCAGAGCCCAAAATTATCCTGAATATGAAATGAGATCCCAAGCACTTTGTAAAATGAGATACAGGGATTCATAATTTAGGTATTAAAAATGTGACAAAAAAATTGAACAAACGCACATATAACTATGGTTCACTTTTTAGTAAAGTGGAAAACTGAGTTACAAATCTAGAAGAGATTAGAAGTCAGCTAAAAGACATTTTATGTTATCACTACCATGACTTACCACAACAGACCTTGGCATTGCTGGCTTAAACACTGAACAAAATTCCAATAATCTTTTCTCATAGTATTTGTAGAGAGTCATTTCCTCATGAGGCTCAAGAAAGACTGGATCATTTGGAAGAACCTTCAGATTCAAAAGTTGCAACAAAATTCAGTGACTTAAGTAACCTCAAAATCTTTTTCTCCATTCAGATTAGTTGATTGTAAAAATAAAAGGGAAATATATCACACCTTTTCTTTATAGAATTGCTATTACACAAAGTGAACATTAGCAAGTATTTCATAAACTATACTATCCCTTTACAGTTTCTCAGAATGCCAGCTAGACATTTGCTTCATTAAGTTATACATAAGCAATCATGATGACGGTGTACACATGTTCACGGGTTCGATGTCATACATCGAAATGAAGACACACATCAGTGGTTAGATAGCTTTTAATATCCTTTTTGCAGAAACAATTGTAAAAAAAAAAAAATCAACACGTTTCAAGGAAAATTCTGACCATCAAAACAGCTCTAATCCATCTTTGTCAACTCTACAGAATACACTAGATGGTTAATAAATACTATTAATTTACAACAAATATCCATTAAGTTGTTATTATGAACACAATAAAAAAAAGCATGTCGAACCCTTAATCACCAGTAGCTCAGAATTTATCCTTATTTCTATAGAAGTAGTTAGTTAAGATGAGGTCACGCTGGAATAGAGTGGGCTCCAACTCAACAGAATTGATATTCTTTATTAGAACAGTGAAAACACGGAGAGAATACTGTGAAAAATGAAGGACACTGCCACAAGCAAAGGAACATCTGGGATAACCAGAAGCTGAAAAAGGGAAGTCTACTCCACTAGAAGTTGCAGAGAGCAGTTTGTTCAATACCCTGATCTCAAGACTTCAAGCCTCCAAAACTAGGAAACAACAAATTTCTGTTTAAGCCAACCAGTAATTTTTGAGAAGCCCTAGGAAACTAATGCAGGTGCTAGTTTTATAGAAAAACCATGGCATGACTTAGAAAAGCAATGTTCGAACTAGATCCTCGGGTTCAAATCCTGACTGTCACTTAATAGCATGGTCCTTGAATGTTGTTCAACCTCTTTGTACCTCAGTTTTCTCAGCTGTAAAGGTGGGGTGGTAGGGAAACAAGTCTACCTTATGAGGGTAGTTGTGATGATTAAATGAACACTTGCTGAATGTTTAGAATAGTGCCTGTCACACAACACAATATGCACTATCTTGTGCAGCACAAAAATAATGATAGACTCGAGTTAAAGGTAAAAGTAAAGTGCCTCAGTATCAATAGATCTGTGTCCCTAAATACTGACTAGAGGAAAATTTACACTAGAATTGGTGATGGAGCTTGTGGGAAGATAAATAAGCCGACTGGGCGCTATATAACAGAAAGGACTTGGATGACAAGCCACAGTCCAAACCATCTTTGTCAATTAATTGGTTTACGCTAATGGTCTCCTCTCTGCCGCCACCCTACCCTGCCCCATCCGATCCATTCACCACCAGGTCAGATGGCTCCTTCTAGACTAGAATCTGAAAAGGCTAATTTCCTATTTTAAAATCTTCCAAGGTTTCCCCCTACCCTTCATAAAGCTCAGACTCCTTTCTTGCGATCACAAATTCCCTGACTACCTTCTCCAGTCTTCCCTGCGCAGGGACTCAGCTTCCGCCACTCAAAAATCAGAAGCATTCCAAGGCCTAGCCCTGCAACTTCTGCCTTCCCACTTTGCACCTGTGGCTCTCTCTGCCTGGAACGTCCTTGATCCCGTTTTCTCCGAATTCGCTACTTAGAAAAGCCATACCCGAAATTCGCGCTTCACCGAGTGAATGGCTCTCGTGCCGCACATTAGACTCCTACAGTTTCTTCTTCGCCATTTTAGTGGTTATTTGTCCGTCTGCACCCACAGCACCTGGCAAGGAGCTCGGAAGTTTATGAAACAGAAAGCTGCCCCGCGGAGGTGGAAGGAAAAGCAGGAGAGGGAGGTGTGCAGATGCCCCGGGAGAGGTAGGGGGACCCCGCAGCTGATAAAAAGTTTACAGGCCAGGGCAGCGGGGCGGCCGAACGAGTCCTCACCTTCCCGTTCGCCACCACTTTGCATTTGAATTTGCGGTTGGCATCGGCCCGCAGACGTGCCAGCTGCTCCTCACTGGCGAAAGTCCAGTGCCGCCTCTGGCTGCTGTTGTGGTACATTGCGAAGTCCGCAGCCAGGACCAGGCCCGGGGAGTCTGCAGAAAAACTCCCCTGAAGCACCACTACGCCTGGCTGACGTAAAACCGACTATGCAGCCACCAGGCTCCCGCAGAAGCCCACGCGTCAATGCAGCCGGGGCGGGCGTTTGACGTCACGACCACGTGGTAACTCCGTCCGCAGTTGTGCTTCCGGAGCGGTCTTGGAGACATCTAGCTACTTCCTGTGGTCGCGCGGGAAGACGCCAGTGGGCGGAGCCTACGGGCACGCGTTTTCTTCCCGGGAGCCAACAGGCCAGCCCCCACCTTTTCACCCCCGCCGGGTTTAAAGGAGACGCCTCCAGCCAGGAGGGCTTAACAGGAATGTAAATTGAGGGTAACTAGGAGGATAAAATAAACAATACACGGGAGGTTATCGGAAGTGAGGAAAGGAGTCCGGAGGATGTCAACTTTTGAAATAGATAGTTCTGCGTCCGCCACACTGAGAAAGTGACCTTTAAACAGACTTGAAAGAGTTGAGGAAGTAGACCTCTCTCTGTCTTGTGGAGGTTATCTTGGGGCAAATCGAAAGCTCTAAGGCGAAAGCATTCCTAGCTCTTTAAAGAAAGAATGTGCCTGGAGCGCCAGCAAAAATCTCCAGCTCCAAGAATGGAACAGGGTTAGAAAATTAGAATTAGAAGCAGTACCCATGTATTGTTCTTTACTGCTCTTCTGCCTCTAATGCGATCCTGTCTATTCTTTGTCCTTCCTTTCTGCTGATAATTACCAAACCTTTTACCGTTTCCATCTCTGAAGCCACGATGTTTGGTAATTTGAGTTTTCTTGAGATTCCCAGCTTCATTGTTGCCCAATAAAGACTTAAAATAAGTTATCATTAATATTTAAGATATTTACATTTTTTTATTACTAGTTCTTTCAAAATTGCATTTGGAATACAAAATTTACATTGTTTCCAAAAGCCCTTGCTTATTTTGATAGTGTACTGTTTAGACATTTATTCTCCTGTGCATCGTACATTGGTTAGAAAGACGGATTCACTTACAGTAAATAGTTTTCTTAGGGATAGATAAGGCTCCCAGTGACTCAAATCAGAGGATACTCTGGCTTACTAAACCCGCAATTTGGCAACCTTGGCCCCAGGGTAATTTTGAGACCTTAAGGATGTTATGGGATGGACTTGGGAACTGCCCTGGTAAACTTCATAATTAATGGTAATATTATTTCCAAAATTTCCATCCCGGACCCTTCTTTTCCCACCATGCAGCTTGTCACTGTGTTGCTTCTGAAACTTCCATATAAGGCCAGAAAAAGGAAGGATGCCCAATCACTGGAAATCTCAGCTCTTTTCTGGGAATTTACCTTCCCCTTTGATGACTATACCCTCTCTTGATTTCACAGAACCCAGCAGAACCTGACCTGCTTTGAACACAACAGTAATCTCTGAATAGTGTTCCTCTTGTCTTAGAGTGAACTATTGTGTTCTTCTAATAAACGTGTGCTGCTGAAGAAGTGTGCTTCTTTCGAATTCTTTCCTAAGCTCGTTGAAAATCCAGAAATCAGGATCTAGAACCCCTGCAAAGGTTTTTCGTATTAAAAAATTAAAAACAGATGAAGATAATGAGACCATGACTAGCAATGGAACAGCTGGCAGAGTATCTCTAATTCTTTCTATGAAAATATTTTTAGAGGCGTAAGAAAGAGAGTTCTTTTTTGTTTAATTTGGTGGTGCACTCGAGGGTAGAGTTTGCCAGACTTACTTGAATTCCTCAAACATATACTATTTGTAGTTTTTAACTTTGGAGAGTCACTATTGAGTATGTCAGTAAATTTGGACTACTTAATAAAATGACTAAGAAAAGAAAAAAAAAAGAAAATGTGATGACATTAAGAAAAGATATGATAAATTATGAGAATGTGAATAACTTAAAATATGGATAGTGAACACCTTAAAAGATTGTTCAACAAGAAATGATCGTTTAAAATGAAAATCAGAAAGAGGAGAGTTTAGATAAATGAGTGAGTGTATGTGTAAAATCTTAAACATGTGAGAGTTACATTTACCATGTCAATTGTTTTCATTTTGTTACCCTGAAAGCGCCTTAGTTTTATGTAAAGGGAAAGAAAGATTGGCTTGAGAGAGATGGCAGAATATGACTTTCACAAGATCTGAGTAAAATTACTCAATGTCGTAATTTATTTAGGGAAACATCTATGAAAAACCTGGTGTTGCTGGTGTAATTTTTCTTTTTTTAAACTTTAACAAATCTTTGCCTATGGAAATTAGCCGACCATATTTGGTGGATGTAGAAGGAATTGTGTCTAAGTTTACCACCTAAGGACTCAAGTTGTTGCTGATTCCCCAACATTAACACTCATGATTTCCTTTTATAAGGTGAGCGGTATTCTTTCAGTAATCTTTCCATAATCAATCTGCTTGCCTGACATGACCCTGTTTTACCTGCTGAGCATGTTTATTTCTTGTGCTGTCTTTACAACAGAAGGAAAACTGTGGGCTTAAAACTTGATGCCTTTACCTATTTCCATTTCCGGTTCGAAGTAAGAAGTAGCAAGTGTTTCTACTCATTTTATTTTTTAAAAAATTATGAAAAAGTTTAAACATAAAGCATAGAGATAAATCTATTTCAACAATTATCAATTTATAGCCACTTCCTACCTACTCCCCACCCCACCCCATTAATTTTAAATCACAGTTTACCTGCTACTAGAAAGAGATGTTTCAAACAAACAGGAAATACAACAAATTATTCTTTCTAGAAGAGTGATAAAATTCAAACCATGAAAACAAAGGTATTTTCATTAGGCAAAATCCAGAAGGGAATGTTAACAAACAAAAAATATTATAGTTACTTTTAAAAGTAAATACAATTTCATGTATATGTTGCAGGTGTTAAAGACTCTATTTTGACAGTAGTAATACCCCAAAACCAAGGGTTGCCAATTAGAGCAGGTATCCTCTGCTGGACACCACAGAAATGCTCTATTCTGGACACTGGTGCTTGCCAAAGCTCTCCTTGAGAGATATAGGTGTTCTTCTCTCTTGTTTTAGGACAATATTCTTTCTTTGTCAAACTCAACCCTTGTGATCTTCATGTTTTGAGAAAAATGGTCATCAGACTGTTTGTTCTTAAGAGGAAAAGGGGAATTAGAAGAGTAATGACCAATAAATATGTGTGCAACTTGGATTTACAGTCTAATAAAACATTTTATTAGGTGACTTATTAATTTATAGTTCTTATTTATTCATATCTTTTCTGATTTCAAAGTCACAGAAAAAAATGGGAGGGGAAGAATCAACCACATCTATTTTCATAAAAACACACAATGTCTTTCTCTCAAAAGTTTTCCAACTAAAGGGAAAGAAAAGAAATAAAAAGAAAAAAACAGCATTTTAAAAACATCCTTGATATATATGTGATCCCCAAAATTGAAACACATTTTATTTTGTTTTAGAACTATTTAAAATTAAGATGTAAAGAGGCTTGACAACATATTTAGCAAATTCTATAAATCTATGTTCAATTCAGCATATCACATGAAATTACCACTGTACTCAAGGTCTAGTACTAATAAATGGTGGTGATGATAGCGACAGGGACATCAAGATGGCTATTTCACAGTTCCTATCCTTGGGTCCTTAGAATGTAGTAGAATGATTATGATATGCACAAATACAGTCTCTTCTCAATGACAGTAACCTTAATGGGCCCAATAGAGAGCTGTGTAATAACATTTATTATTCCTGAATGCTGATACCTGGTGCCAATGTAGATAAGACTTATGAAGTCCTAAATCAATGGAAGACTCAGAACTTATTTCATTCAGCCTCAACCAGCCCTGTTTTAGTATACAGACTTAGTAGTTAGCTAGGGGTAGGCAGTCAACATGAAAGTAATTCCTATAGGTTTTGGTTTTGAGTTTTTTGTTTTTTTTTTTTTAAATCACTGCTAATCCAAAAAACAGACATGGCCCTAATTTATAACTGTGATTGGGAGTAATCTGTTACAGCCTTAACAGTTGTATGCCAATTAATCAAGAATGAATACATCTATTTTACAGAATACTATGTGATCATTCCCAGCAGTTTTATAGCAGTTTAAAGGTAGAAGGATTTCATTTGTGAATCAGTAGATCTAGTGTTTCAGAACTCCAGATCTTACTATTTGTTCCTCAGTAATCTTGGGAAAGTCACTTCAATCTATTTTATCCTGAGCTTTATCCTTTGAACACTAAAGAAAATAGTTATCGTGACCCAATAATGTGGTTGTGAGAGTTAAATTTATTAACACATATGAAAATAAAGCAAAGTGACTGTCTTCTACAAATTGTTCAATATGTTACTTATTACTTAATTACTAGTTTATTTAATTGAGGCCAATTTTCAGAGGCTATAGCATTAATGTGTATTTAAATTTGTGTTAATATTGTGTGAGGGCACACTCTAGGTGAATGGGATCTGCTTGGGCAAAATGGAAGGGCACAAAGTACAAGGTGTATTTAGAGACAATAAAAGAACATAGCTTGTTTGGAGAATAAAGTAAATTGACTGAGATAAGAATTAGTAAGATGATTAATGTCAAATGAGTAATTTGTATGTAATAAAATAGTTGTGTCAGAGAGTAAAATTATCACAGTTGTTTAAATGTTAATTGTGATTGAGAATTATAACTTTACAAAGTCCATGTTAAAATAATTAAAATAGAACAAAGGGGTCAAATTGGCCCAACTGTCTTCTGGGGAGTAACTACATCAAATTCAGGATTATAAAGGTGATTCCACACCATGCTCTCAGATAGAGATAGTATATCATGTATACTATGTATACATGTATAATATGGACTATATGATATGTAGCACATTTATAGAATATGTGTAACATGTGTAACACATTTATAGAATATATTTTTGTGTGTAATTCTGGAGCAGGACCTGGAAATTTATGTTTATAAAAATCTTAGATTTTTCTGATGGTGAGTTTTAGGCTTGGAAATTTTTACAAATGTAAAACTTATAGAGCTTGACAAAGTGCTATAGGTTTGATAGGTGATGGAATAAAAGAGGAGGAACAACTCTAAAGCAGTGACTTTGAAAATATGAGTGAGTGTAAAACTTATCTGGGAGCTTGTTAAAATGCAAACCAAAGATACCCATCAATTAGTCTGGAGTAGAGGCCCAGAAATCTCCAGGATTCAGTGGTTTTCACATTTTAATGTTCAATATTAGAAAACTTGTTAAAACAAGTTTGTTTCTGAACCCTGGCCCCCAATCTTAGGAAGGCTCAAGAATTTGCATTTTAACTAGTTCCCAGTTTATACTGGGAAACTGGACCACAATTTGAGAACTACTACTCCAGTTTCATCAATGCAGATGATTTTTTTAATGTTTTACTTATTTTAAATAACTTTTAGAAATAATATTGGTCATGTAATTGATTATTAAAGTTCAGGTAATGGGGAACATAACAATGCCCTTATCATGGAGAGTCTTTGCCTTTTTTTTAGGTTGATCGAAGAAAACAACAGTTTTATTCTAGGTTGCTTTGGTGAGAGAAAATAATGGAAGATGTTTAATCATGTTAATCTTATGTTTACACTTATGCAATATGACCAAAGCAAAATTTAAGATGTCTTTGAAAAAAAATCAAAACCACATTCCCATTAGCTGAATAAAGTAAAGAAAAAATTCATTCTCCCACAATTGGATTGAGATATACTTTGATAACATGGCAATAGAAATTACTAATCCCTTTAGTTATTATTCTAATGTTATAGAATCTAGAATTGAGGTGATAAAGTAATTGAAAGGCTAACTTGTTTTCAGGTCTTTATTGACTGTTCAGTAATCTAAAACAAGAGTCAGCAAACTATAGCTCACAGACCAAATTTAGCCAATATCTGTTTTTATGACTTGGAAGCTAAGAATGGTCTAAAATTTTTAAAGGGTTGAAAATAAAAAGAATAGTATTTCATGACATATGAAAATCATGTGGAATTTGAATTTTGGTGTCCATAACTATTAGTCACAGTTTTCCAGAGGAGAACCAACAGAATGCGTACTCTCTCTTTCTCCCTTTCTTTTCTTTTCTCTCTCTCTCTCTTTATAAGAAATTAGTCCTTTCAGTTCTGGAGGCTGAGAAACCCCAGCATTAACTATGCAAACTGGAGACCAAGGAGAACAAATAATTTCAGTTGCAATCTGAGTAATACAAAAGAAGATCAACACCCCACTTCTAACTAAAACAGGCAGAGAAATTGAATTCACCTGTATTTTCCCTTCTGTTCCATTCAGGCTTCCAATACAATGAATGAGACGACATTAGGGACGGTGACCTGTTTCACACAGTCTACCAATTCAAATGTTATCTAGGAACATCCTCAATGATAAACCTAGGAAAGTGTTCAACCAAATATCTGGCCATCCCCTATCTTAGTCAAGTTGACACATAAAATTAACCATAACAATAATACAGCTTTAGCAGAACCCAGCCTTGCTCATTTATCTTCCTATTGTTTTCTATGACTCCTTTCATTCTTAAATAGCAGAGCTGAATAGTTGAGACAGAACATGTGACTTGCAAAACCAAAAACATTTATTATTTACAGAAAGAAGTTTACTTACTACTCTAAGAGAGTGCTCTTAAAATTTTAATATAAATACAAGTCACCTAGAGATATTGTTAAAATGCATAACTTATTTTCAATAAATGGTGTCGGGATAACTGGACAGCCATACACAAAAGAATGAAATTAATCACTCTCTAACACCATTCACAAAAAAATAACTCAAACTGCACTAGAGACTTGGATATAAGACCAGAAACCATAAAATTCTTGCAAGACAACCCAGGAAAGACATCCTACAGCATCAGCTGTAGGGAAGCCTTTGGGGACTCAACACAAGCATCAGGGGAAACAAAAAGAACAATAAACGTCAAGGACTACATCAAACTGAAAAGCTTCTTCACAGAGAAAGAAAATATCACCAAAACAAAAAGACAAGCTACTAACTGGGAGAAGATATTTACATTTCATATTTCTGACAAGGGCTTAATATCTAAAATATAAAAAGAATACATAAAAGTCAATAACAGAAAAACAAGCAATTCAGTCAAAAAATGGGAAGAGGAATTGGAGAGACATACTTTTCTGAAGAAGATACACAGATGGCCATTGGGTACACGAAAAGATGTTCCTATTTGCTGGCTATCGGGGAAATGCAAATCAAAACAACAGTGAGATATCACCTTACACCTGAGAGACTGGCCATTATCCAATAGTCTGGAAACAATAAATGTTGGGGAAGACATGGAGAAAAGGGAACACTTTTACACTGTTAGTGGGAATGCAAATTGTACAACCCCTATGTAAAACAGTCTTGAGAGTCCTCAGAATGCTGAAAATGTACATTCCATGATTCCACCATGCCACTTCAGCGTATTTACCCAAAAGATACAAAAACACTAATTCTCCGAGATTTATGTATCCCTATCTTTATTGCAGCCCTATTCACAATAGCTAAGAATTGGAAACTACCTACCTGCCCAACATCAGATGAATGGATTAAGAAGATGTGGTACATATACAGAATGGAATACTACACAGCCACTGGAAGAGATGAAATCCTGTCAATTGAATCAACATGGATAGATCTAGAGAGGATTATGCTAAGTGAAGTAAGTCAAACGAAGAAAGATACCAAATGACCTCACTCATAGATGGAATGTAAATAGGTAAAACAAAGGAACAGTTGAAACAAAACCTTGGACACTTGCAGTAGAACTGGGGTCACCAATAGGGAATAGCACAGAGGTGGGGGAGGGGACAAGTGGTGGTGTAGCCCACTGGACAGTGGTAAAGAACACTTGGTGATTTGGTGAATGGCAGGGTGTGTTGACATACATTCAAGGAATTGAGGAAACTGCACTTATGGGGAACTTATACATGAGTTTATTTTAATGTGTAAAATAAAAGTACAATAAAAAATAAAATAAAATGCATAACTTGATTCAATTTGATTAAGACCAAGATTCTCCATTTGTACTATGCTCTTGTGCATGCTACTTGTCTGCAAGTTGTATTCTGTTTCTCATTTTTTACTCTTGTCCTCATCTCTGACTGCAATGTTCAACGTCCTACTGCTTATTCAGATTTCTTTTAGGTTCATGTAACTTAAATTCTGTTAATTCAGTTCTCTAAATGATTACAACTTACTTCCAAATGATATCTTCCTTTTTGCACTTACTTAGTTTTCCTCTTTTGGCATTTAAATATAAGCTATGTAGACTTGTTTGACTTTTTAATGTGTCTATTTTAAATACCCCAAAGATTAAAACTCCCTAAAATTAGGGATCCTGGGGTTAGACATCTATCACTGTGATATTCACATCATACCTTATATCTGGCAAATATTTTTAAAATATTTATTAAATTAATGTTCCTCATATAGAAAAGACAACTTTTGTCAACAGAACATCGTTACAGTGAGAAAATGTTTATACATCTGAAAATTTAGAACAAATTTATTATTTTTCTTTTAATAACTTTTGATGCTTTTTAATGGTGAGAATTATGTTCCTTCCAAAATAAAAAGTTTTGAAGTAAAATATAAATATTTGGATTAATACGTTAAATCATTATAGAATGGAAATTAACACTGAGTTCAAACCTTGAAATGAAATGTGCAACTTAATTTTGAACCAAAAAAGTGCTTATTGAGCAAATTGTCTAGATACTGGAGAATTAGGAATGCAATGTTAATTTCACTAGTTTAATAATCTCATTTTCAGAATTTGCTTGAAGAGATATTGATAAATTACAATAGCCAATCATGTATGAAAGTTTACAGACTATAAAGATGTTTTATTTTGCCATTAAAAATCACACATTCCAAGCTTTTAGAATTATGTGAGTTGTTAAATAAATGAGAAACTTCTGCAGTCATAAAAATTAATTTATTTTGCATCTCTTCTAATCAATTTCTACCTGAATTATTGCAAGATAGCACAAGAATGAGAGTGTTATGATTATTAAGTTACTTTCAAGGAATCCTATAGCAATAAAGAGAAATTATAAATGAATGCTTGGCATTTCACATCCCCAAAGCAACACTTTATATTTTTACCCTAAATGTGATCATTTCATTATTTAATAGATTTTTGACTTAATAAAATGCAAATAAAAGCCTTTTTTTTATAAATGTTGTTTCCAAGGAAAAATTATAAAGAAATTTCATATGAAAGCATTAGGTTACATTTGAAAAAGTAATTGAGTTCTAAATATTTGCAGTGCCAATATATATTTTTCTTCTAATAAGTACACAATATGTAGCTTTTTAGTTTATTTTCACTACTATTTTCATGTTAACAGCAAACAGGATCAGAAGGAAAAAAGCAATCAGCTGACTTGATACATCACAGTTTATCCACATGGTGGAGCCATGTGGCTAGATCCTGGAGACACCAGTTTTATTATGCTCACAGTTTTGAAATAACTCATGGAATAGCTAACCAACCATATTCCTTATTTCTGCTTACCGTTTTCTTTGGTACTATTAGTTCATTTCTTTATTGTCTCTTACATAAGGAATGTAGTCTTGTTATACTGCAGTCTTCCATAGCAGAAGTTCTCCAACTTAGCTGCGCATTAGAATTACCTGGGCATTTTTAAAAGCCTTATGCATGGGACCCTACCTGAGGCTAACTGAACAGGAATCTGCAGGGTGGAGTTTGGGATTGGTGTGATTCCTGAAAGTAGGGCTGTAAACCAATGCTCCAGACTGCCACTATAGGTATCTACCTAAATGATAAATTTAATGGGAACATTTCTGCAGTTAAAATAATTTTGGCTCCTCATCGACTTTAGTATAAAATCAACCTCCATAGCATAGCAAACAATCTCCTTCAAAATCTGCTTGTTGTCTTTTCTAATGGCACCACCTTCATCTCCCACCCTCACACCTGCCAACAAACACAAAGACTTCTTATTCAGAATTGTTTGCAGGCTTCTAAAGTCACCAGGTTTTCTTACACTCCAGGCTTGGGCTCATATCCCTAACAACCAATACAGTATGACTAAATGAATAATGTAAAATGGCTTCATCTTATTTAGGACAGGATGTTTATTTCTGTCAAAAAAAGCCCAAGTGTTTGCTTACCTTTTGGTGGTTTGAACTGTGGAATGTGGCATTTGATTAACCAACCAATGTTAAATATATTCTCAAGCAGACAAGATGTTCTGCTGACTTACACGGAACATTTGAAACTCTCCTTAGGGATAATTGTTTCTGCATTGTGCATTTTTTTCTATCTAAATTTTTCAACTCTAACATTGTGGTTACATCAACAAAGAGTAGGTGTAGGTGATAAAGCCCTATAGTTGTTCTTTTTAAATTAGTGGATCCTTATATTCACTTGCTAGTTATCTAGAATATTTGGTCATATAATAGTTCTTACTCTAGAGGTGCAAAGAACCAGACTGAAATAGATTTTCAAGACTGGGTATCCTTGAAGAGTAAGAGGTATGATTTTAGTCACAGCTGCCTTATCTGTTGGGCAAAGTAGGCACAGTGTCTAGAAACCACAATGTGTTTAGGGATTTGTGAATATGTTGTAATGTCTTTTAAATGAGAAGAAAAAAATAAAGTTTTTGATTAAGGAAAGTGTTTTAATAAAAAATAGTAATATATTTATCCTTATGTCAACACAATGACAAAATATCATTTGTAGCTATTTTTATGGAGGATGAGACCTGTATAATTTCCAGGAAAATCACGTGGTTTGATTTCAGGGTAACTTGAGAAGGGCCGTCCAGCCCTAAACATCTTCCTATCCAGGTCTGCTGAGTGACATAAATGCTGACAGTGGCTACCAGGCTATCTTGGTCTTTTTTTTCAGGCCATCATATCTATGCCAATTTTTAATTTTTCTGGAGAGATGTAGGTAATTGCTGATACTTCTATTTCAAATAACTGTAAAATGTCCCTGGGAATTCATTCCCTTAAGGCTTTTTTTCACTATGGTATATACTTTTCTTATATTCAAGTGAGTCATTTGACATGTAAAAGCCACTGTTTGGGAACAGACATATCTTAATGTTACTGTAACAAAAAAGATACCAGTACTAGAAATGGGGGCAACTCTAAAAAAAAATACTCTCCTATCCTGCATGCTCAGTCTTCAGAAGCAGTCTTCTGAAATACCCTCTTGTCAAAGAAGTTAAAATTTTCAAGTTCATGAAAATGTTTTTGAAAATGTTAATCCTTGCAAAAAGCTCACATTTAGTAGAGTAGCTTTGATATCAAAATCCATGATTAGAATATGAATGATATTTATGTGCAATACTAAACAAGTGATTTTGCTTTTCTAATGGAAATTCAAACATGCTGCTGAATCAATTAACCAGTGTTTCTGTGACACTGGATAGGCTTAATATAGTTCTTTATTAAGGATAAATAATAAACTCTATTACCTTTATTGGCCTTACCAGGCAATCCCTTTTTTGGTGGTAGGAATATTTTAGAGTTGATGATCCTTGATAACTACAATGTGCTTTGGATGTATTTCTTGGTTATATAGAGTTTTGTCTTTTTTTTTTTTAATCTCAATGCTATGCTCATAAGTAGCTGGAGTCTCTTATTCATATGGATTTTGGCTCCCTAGATGGCATTCAAGTTGCATGCTTGAATAACGATTGATTTTCCTTCTTTGCAAATAAAAGCCAATGATATTAATAAGAATTTTTCATGATTTTAAAGTAAAAATGGATCCATAATTGTCTAATCTATTAATATGGATATTTATTTGCTTTACCAAGCATATTTTCCTTCTGGGATTACACTCGACATTTAGTAAAGGTTACTAATTATAGTATACTAGGCCCACAGTGAATAATCCAAGAAGTGAGCACCTGAAATATGTTGTGTCAAATAGATTCCTTTCCAGGGATTTAAACTTAAGATAGAGAGATAAGTCCCTTTATCTCGAGTGGCAAAACCATGAAGATATGAATCCAGAAGTTGACAGTGTTGAGGATTCAGACTTTGAATTCTAAGCAGATAAACAGACGGAACAAAAGACAAAAGGAACCAAAGAGAAGACTTCAAGGAACAAAGTCCTGAGGACATTCACACCTCTCTTTCCAGTACCTAAGGTCCTTGGAAACTTTGTATTTGAGATTCCTGGTATGTGTTACTCTTACCCAATCTTTAAGCTAATCATTGTCCTTAATATGTGAAGAGGCTTCCACTCTTCTTTAACACTCTCCTTATCCTATCCTTAAATCTATTCACACCTTTAAGTAGAATTTTTTGAAATATTGACTAAGGATAAAACTTCAGACATGTAGTAAATTGGTTGAAGAAGGTCAGAGTAATGGGGCACCCTGGATCAGAGACAAAGGACTTACTTGTTCACAGCAAAAAAGAACATATTAGCCTGTGTCTCCTTTACCAAGTCCCAGGGGTGATGCTATGGTCTGAGATGACACGTGTGCATGCAGTGGGTTACATTACAAGAGAGACCCAAGCACTGAGAGTGCACAATTTTTTCTGTATGAAGTGATAGATAAACCTGGTAATCTGACAGACAGAGCACAGTGTGCAGGCCTGCTCAGCGCCTGTACACATGGATTTTTCCAAAAAAAAAGCCAGGCATTCTCTCTTCCTGTTTAGGTTCAGGAACATCTCTATATTATCTACACTATATTACCAATTAGCTTTCATTATTAATTAATTAATTTCAATTAATTATCATCTGCACTGTATTATCAAATGCATATTTTCTGGAAAATTTCTCTTTGAGAATCTCTCTTTGAGAAAACTCATTAACATTGTTATTACTCAAAAGGTAATAGCTTTTTGAAAACTATTTATATTGAAAAAAATATGTATCTTGCCTACACAGCTCCCTAATATATATTTTTTAATTCTGGTTACATGATTACTAAAGATTGCATTATCTATAGTGCCTCCCATGTATGATTGTTGGCATCTAAAGACTCTCTCAAATGTCATTGTGCCTTCTTGATGATGACCACCATTGCAAACCTTATTTGACTATGCAAGAATATATGAACAACAATTTATTTTTATTTTCCATGCATGTTAAATATATCATTTGGAATTTTATAGCATAAACATAGAACAACCTGTTTTCCAACCGTGTCTTCTCTTGATTCCTTTATGTCATTATCATTGTTTCCTACAATGTGATCTCTTTCAGTGTTGACTGCTTATTTCATTTTTCTTTTCTTTTCTAAAGGAAAGATACAGGAAGGAATGAAGTTGAGCAGATTGGTAGGCAAGAAGAGAGAGGAGGAAGAAGCACCCTATTTTACATAGTTGTTCATCTTACTCGTGTCACCAAGCCTTGGGTCTTAGAACTGGGGACCCTGGGATGTATGTGGACTATGTGCCCAGTGAACTGAAGTGCTAGAACACCAGGGCACATCTGCTTTTTCCATACACTGCCAGAAGCATTGAGAACAGGTGAAGGACTGGGAGAGGGGAGAGTAAAAGAACAGATCAATTTATGCAAGGAAAACCATCCCAGAAGATCATGATATTACCATGTTGCACAAATGCAAGAGCAAATATCAATCCAAAGACCCGGAATAGCTAAGAACATTCATACCCAGAGGACTGCCAGGACTGCAATAGAGCCTGTAGAAAGGTGGATCACTGTGCTAGGAGCCAGTAGCCAGGAATATATCGGGCAGAACACATCCTTGAATGCTAGACCAGAGATGACACTGTGGTCAGAACAGAAACGATAGTTCATTTACAAAACTACATATATAGCTCAAGTACAAGGTTCACCAATGATTGGTCCTTGGGAATACAGTCCTGAATTTGTCTTATATCCAATGATAGAGCCAGCCATCATCTGCTGTTTGTCAGGGCCATTTAAGCAACCTAGTGTCATGTGATCCTGCAAAAAAACCCCCTTGCTGTTCAGCAGGCGTTATCCACTTGTTAGGCTTCCTTCCTGACACAGGGAAGATCTGGGTGGCGCAGGAAAACTCAGTGTGTTTACCAGAGCTCTTCAATGCTTTTGATTGACCTCACATCTTAGAGATTAGACAGTTCTCCAAAGTTGAGAAATAAGTACTCATGGTATTATGGTTCCTGATTTGAGCTCACAGAACAGTCTGGATGGCAGTCTTCACCAGTTAGTTTCAGGGGAGGCTTTAGAAAATGTTTAGAAAGTCATACCAAAGAGTAGGGCTCTTCTAAAACTGGAAATCTACAAATATCTGAATATACTCCAACCTTCTATATTAATACTTTAATCTAACTTGTAAAGATTTTTTAGCTTTTAGACTTGAAAATCAATGTATTTTAGTTTATTCTTTGTACTAGCTTCTTTCAAAATACTGTACCCCTCAGAATATCATCTTAATTGAAAATATTCCTTTTATAATAGCAGTAATTTTCTAAGAAGTTGATATTATACTTTATCTATGAAAATAATAGATATTCCATATCATTGGAATGAGAACTGATTCATCACCTAAGTTACTTTAAATTAACAGTGTTCAATGTTTCTCTCACTCTTGTTTCAATATGGATATTTACTATTTGTATTTTCAAATTTAACTTAGATGATCTATAACGGCTGCTTAAAATAATTTTGTGGTTAATGAGTGGAATTTGTCTGCAATAGATGTATTACCAACTGAATTTGTAGACCAACTTACATATTTATAATAATTTCTTGTAACCATGTCAATTCTATTATTTGTTCCTCATTATACACTCTAAATAAATACAGACCATATGATTACTGCCTTTTACAGGTGAGGAAATAAGGTGAGTGACTTAAGCTTATCTAAGATCTATTTTTGGTTTCATAGCTCTGAAAAGAACTGCACTCGCTGGACATTCAAGTGCTTTCCCCAGGCTCATATGTTATGATTAAGTTAGTATTTATTCTGAATCTTTTCCTGTTCACTGTGTCAAAGAAAGATAACATGTCATTTTTCTTTCTTTCTTGATGCTTCTATTGCTTCAAGGGAATATAGTTTTAATATTCAATAGTGAATATTAAATACATCTATTAAACATGATATATGACAAGAATTCTATATCACGCATTCAGATTGTACTGTTAATCCAGCATTCTGATATGTGTGTCAAGGCAGTGAATACAATAGATCCTTCTGCCACTCACCTTCTAACTACCCAAATGTTGACTTCCCTCTTATTATACTTGTATGGTCAAAATATCTAAGGCTGTAGCAATGACTATGGTAGCCCATGTTTATCTGTAGAAGTTTATGAGAGAAGTAAGTTCAGTGAGTTCTAGGAACAGAAATTCAACATTGTAATTCCCTTCAAGCTCTTCTTTTTTCTCTCCTATTTTTGATGATAAAAGTACAGTTTAAAAAGCCTTTTTTTTCACACTACTGCAATACACAGAAAGAAGAGGCATGGCAGGCAATGCATACATTAGAAAAAAGGATGCAAGACTCTACTATTGGCTTTATTAATGCAAAAGTTTGTGTACTTCATGAACATGGACATGATGTTACTTGTCAAAGTTCTCTGCAGAAGCTATATATGTGGTAAAAGTAGTTCAGCCCCAAGCTGTGCTTATGATCCTGTTTCTTATATCACAACCACCAGAAATACTTATCAAATTATACATTAATTCATTAAAGGGTTGAAGAAAACTGAAAAAAAAAAAAAAGAAAATTTTAAATTAGTATGTTAGGTATGGTTTTCTCATTGTTAAAGAATTTCCACCGTCTCTGATGAGGTGTACCAGTTTCCGACCTCTTTCTATCTCTCAATTTCTAAGAATATATCCTCGATAATTGTCTCCCTTAGAAATTCTACAACTTTCCCACAAATGTTAGTCTTACTCAAGAATCTATTTCTCTCCCCTTCCAGAAGTATATTCTTCCAAATGTGAATTCGAATAATCTAATGGGGGTCAGATTCGTTATTTATAACCCCAACTGACAAAAGGGTCTTGAATGGGTTGAACATTTGTTAAGTGTGATCTCGTCTACCGGATAGTATAGGTTGAAGATAGGTATATTTACTTTTAGTATTCAGTGAGTAGCTGTTGGATAATATACCCACAGACACACCGGTTCACATACTCTTCTCGCAGGAAATTATCAGTGTTCATGGACACTAAAGACTAAATCCATAAGGAAGAGAAAAATTCATTTTCTTCTCTATAATTGCCAGTGTCACCATTATTCAAAAATTTGCAGAGTGTGTCCTGGTGGCCTAAAAGTCTAGTACACCCTGGGAGCAGACGCACACACTTCTCAGCATCCCAGGTTCATGACCCAGGGCTGGAGGTGGAAACAACCAATGTGGACAACTAAATAAAAATGAATAAAATGCTTCTTCCTCCTTTCTAAGAAAAGTAAAATTGTTATTATTATTTTCATTTAGCCCATTTAATCCCCATTTGTTTAACTTGTATTTCCAAACTGTGTCTCTTAAATCTACTAGTAGATAAATAATTCATGTTTCTTATGACTTTTTTTTAGCTGTATATGATCAGATTAAAGCACAGATGTTATTGTTCTTAAATAATGCTCATTCTTCTCTGATCTTGCAGGGTACGTCATGGTGAAGAAGAAAAGAGACAGAGAAGAGATTTTATTTTTTCTAGTTAACAATTATGGAATAGAATGACTGGCTAATGGACATATGGAGATAATCTTTCATAATATTTCTAGTTTCTTAGAAATATTGGAAGATAAAGACTCTTTCTGTGCTTAACAGTGTAAGATAAGCAGTAAACTCAGAATAAATTTTAGCAGTGCAACTAGAATACACTTAACAAAAATATAAGGGGGTAGAATCAATTATTTGAATTTTGTTTAAGGGTAAACTTCTATTTAATAATACATTTAACTATTGAAATAATAATAAAAATAATGTCATTTGAAACTGCAAAAAAGTCAGAGATTTTCTGTGAATTTGCTATATTGAAGAGTGCTTTCAATTTTTCATGTAAACTTGCCTTTTATGGAAATATTACTGTTAAGTTAAAGAACAAGGACATTGGCTAGCTGACAAATGTCAGAGAAAATAGTATATGTTACTATAACTCTAATTTTCCCACAGTAAGTAATACAATTCTCTAAAATCAGGGTCAAATCAAAACCTTAATTTTACAAATGGTCAGAGAGATAAAAACTTCCTTTGATACATCAATTATTAAACCTTTTATAAAAATGTAACACAAAATAGTAGATCAAACTTGATAATCTTACCTTAGCACTTATATTCTGGGTGGAAATCAAATACAAAGTTTGATTTTTTTACTAATCTATTGATTTTGAAAAATCATGTAACTGTCATTCTCTGTGTTTGAGATAACTGTATACATATTTTATTATCTTTTCTTGCATTAATATATTTTTGTGTGAAAAACTCTTGCCATTTCACTGTTATATATTATGACTGCATATAATTTTTAGTATTTTTTATACAAGGTCCTCAAATTTCTCTCTCTGGTTTGGTACTTTAGATATTCCAGCCAGACAATTTTCTAAACTATTTGATCTCATTAATAGGATAAAATGATGTGGGGTTTTGGTGCAAAATAAGTCACCCAGAGATATATATAGTAAAAATAAATAACAGACTGAAATCAAGTATCAATTTATGCCTATACCCTTTGCTATTCATTAATATAACCAATTACTACATGTTAAATACTTATAAAAGTATCAGGTCTATTGTCAGATCTCAAGAACTTCTAGGTTCAAAGAGTTGTGATTCTCACTCAAGTAATTGTAAAATAATAATTTTGAACTATTGCATTGATTTACAATGTAATCATTATCTGGGAGATATTAAAAAACTCCATGTTGAGGTTCTATCCTCAATGAATTAAATCAGAATCTTTTTTGTGTGATACTCAGACATCAGTCTCCACAACTTTATTTATAAAACTATTAAATCTACAGAATATCCACGAGAATATTAAATGAACATCCATAGACCCTTACAACATTTGTTTTTGTGCTCTAAATTTGTGTATTAAAATTTTTTATTCTTGAAACGTTTGAAGTAACTTACTCTCAACTTATGAAATTTTACCTCCTAATATTTCTGCATGTAACTCAAATAGCAGGACATTTTCTATATGGGCACACAAAATTATCATACTGAGGGAATTTAATGATAATACATCATTAATGATATGCAGTCCATATTCAAAATTCTCCACTTATCCCAATTATGTTCTTTACAGCTTTTTTTCCCTTTTAAAATCAGGATTGAGTGAATGATCTCACATTATATTAATCTGTTTCATCTCTTCTTTCTCTTTTAATCTAGAACAGTTCTTCAGCTTGTCATGAAATTTAGTTTGTCCTTCAAGTTGGATTTGTATGATTCTTCTTCATGATTAGATTAGGTTAAACGTTTTTGACAGGAAGACTATTTTCATATCTTAAGGCACATGATGTCACTTGTCCTATTACTGGTGACATTAGCTCTGATCATACAGTTGAAGATTTTTACAATAAAGTGTACCCTATTCCTTTGCAATTAATAATGGAATAAGTGGGTGACACTTTTGAGATTGGGTCAACATCCAGTTTCCCAACAAATTTTCACCTAATACTTTCAACATCTACTGTTAATTCTTGCCTAATTCAATTATTACAGTGGTATTTATAAAATTATCTACAACATTCTTAGGATGCCTTATACATTTGTAAGTGGAATTTCTAAGAAAATTTAAGACTTCCTTCTCTCCCACAGTATTCTTACAGACTGTAAAAAAAAAAAAAAAAGTGAATCCTGCTGTTTGTGACAACATGAATGGATCTTGAGGTCATTATGTTAAGTGACATAAATCAGACAGAAAAAAACAAATATTGCATGATATAACTGAAATATAGAATCTAAAAATTAAAAAATAAAGACATCCTCAAACATAGAAAAAGAGATCAGATTCCTGGTTATCAGAGGTGAAGTGGAGGGAGGATAATTGGGTGAAGGTGGTCAAAAGATCCAAATTGCAGCTATATGATAAATAAATTCCAGGTATGCTATATACAGAATGGTGACCACAATTAAGAACAATGCATTGTATATATGAAAGTTGCTGAGAGAGTAGATCCTAAAACTCTCATCACGAGAAAAAAATGGTTTTTTTTAACTGTATAAGGTGATGGGTGTTAATTTATTGTGGTAATCATTTCATAATATAGGAAGTCAAATCATCATACTGTATACTTTATACAATGCTGCATGCCAGTTATATTTCAGTAAAATCGAAAGAAGAAAAAGAAACTAAGGATACCCTTGGGACTAGAGATGAAAGTCATGTAGAGGAACATGTTTTTTCTTTGGTGGTTTGTTGAATTTCTCATCTCATATAAGTTTGAGTATCTTCTTCAAATCTCACTTTTGGATGTTTTAGAGAATTTTTTATAAGAAAACCTTTGTTAGAAAAGACATTTTTCAAATGTCTTGCATTGATCTTCATAAAAATACAAAATTTCTCCAGCAATATTCTTTTTGTGAAAAAGCAACTCATGTCTTCTCTTATCTTTAAGATATAGTAACAGTTTCTTGGAATAGAACACTGGGCTTCTTTGTCTCCTTTACCTCAGTTTCCATCCTCTACTATACTGCACCCCAGTATCCAGCTACTTGAGGTTCTTGTCATGGATGCCTCTCTGGTGCGACCAAGGCTGTTGCCTTCACCTGAAATGGTATGACCTCATTCGACCCAGTAGCCCAAAGATACCACCTTGTAATAATAATCCCTTTCTTTGACAGCCTCTTCACCAGAGCTACCATTTCCCCCCTCCTAATCAACTCTTCAAAACTATTCTTATTTCAGGACATTTACACTGAGTTTATTTATTTTTGCTATGGTGCCTTCCCCATGGGGTTGCGCTTCCTTGAAGACAGGAACATTCTTAATAATTTTTTCTCTAATTTTGAGTCCTGTGCTTTACATATAAGCAGTGTTCCATAAATATCTGATGAATGAAAGCTAGTAGACCCAATTGTTTCTCAGTAGTAGTAGGAACCTTGGTTTCAATTATGAGTTAAATTAACTTTTCAGTTCTCTAAAATAATGTTTCTCAAGCTTCCGTCATAGTTTGAACCATAATGGTTATCAACTACTATTTTAATAATTAAAAATTATTATTTAAAAAGAGAAATTACTCTTTTACCCCAATTTAAAGCAGTAAAAACTGTGAAAATCATTGTTTTCATATGATATTTTTAAATTTTTTCTACTGTACATTAAAATAAAGTGATAACAACTAAATATTATTTAAACTGCCTAAATAGCACTAAATCAATTTTTCTGTCCCCATTGGTATATACATTATTATTGTCTAATATTAGGTTTAGGTAATTCTTAAAAATTCATCGCCACTATGTAATTTGTAGCTATGAAGTCAACTTTATGACATTTGAGTTTAGAAAGCCAACAAAAATTTATAGGCCAAATGAGTCAAGAATCTGGAGTCGAGATATATTGCCTAACAAACGTTTTTATTGACCCATCACATTTTTATTAGCTTCATTCACCCTTTATAGTATCGCAATAGTTACTCAAGTAGCAGGAAAACTCTTACAGATGTGGCAGATTAGTCAATCAAAAATTCAGTGAAATGAAGCACATATATTTATACATATCTATGTATGTTAGATTATGGGCAGAAAACATAAAAGTATAAACTCAACATTTGCTTTCAAGAGATGTAGAGTTTAATTGGATGCTGGGGTTACCTACTGGTAGAAAACTTCAGAATATAAATAATTTAGGAGAAGATTATGTGTTCAGTTTGGCCAAATTCTATCAAATGTGTATTTGAGACAAACAGGAGAGGACTTTAGACAGACATATGAATTTATGGTTTGGAACTTCAAGGAGATAAACATTTGTGAATTTTATAGTCTGTTATTTTATATTCCCTGAAAATTAAGTGCTGATTTGGAGTTTGGAGTGCAAGAAACTTATTGGTCAGGGATGTGGAAGGTCGATGTAGAAAATGATGTATCAGAAACAAGTTGATTCAAACATTATGTATCACAACATTATAAGCAGAAGTAAATGTGAACATAATTTTAAACTTGCTGGCTTCCAATGAAAGAGAAAAACATAATCAGCTACATGATTCACAGTGTACTAAGACAAAAATAGCTCAATTGACTAAGAGAAACTACTTTTTCCCCCTGATTCTGAGATGAGGAATAACGTGCAGGTTTTCGAAAAGCACCCCACATAGAGTAATGGGCAGCATCTTCACAAGCAGTCTCACAATAAACAATGGAAGAAGTTACGTAACCTCGATTCTTAAATTTTCCTCAAATTAACACAATTCTATGTGTGGGCCTAATGACTGATTCAGTTAAAGGTTTCAGAAGATTTAGAGGGGGAAAATAGGCAATATCCTATAGAAAATTTAGAATTTATTGGTATTGAAATCATGACATAAAACCTAAGAATCCTGGTGAGAAGTACAAGTTACCCTACTTCTCAGAGAATTAGCTAGAGGGAGTGATCCATGAAATAATCCAATAATCTAATCAAGGAGAGATTTATTTATTTATTAAAAATTTTATTGAAATTAAATAGCACTATAACATGATATGTTTAAGGTGTACATCATCATAAATCAACATCTGTACAAACTATTTTAAGTTCATCACTAATAATTCAATTCTATTCTTCAACTTATAATTGACCTCCTTTACCTGATTTTTATTTCTTTCAAAAGAAAATGTTTAAGGAAAAAACCTCCAATAATAAAGTTATCACAGGACATATAACCTATGACAATTTTTAGCTTCACCTTAGGAAATTTTCATATAAAATCTTCTGTATTTTAGATTTTCTTCTGATTACATTTTTCTTTGCATTATGGTTTAAAATTATCTCAACAAATTATTTTATTATTTTATTTTTCCATTTAAAAGGTGGAGTTTAATTTCCCTCCTTTTTTAGGGACTCTGTTCTAGTGAATAGAAGAAAGTCCAAGTAATGAAGTATTTTAGGGAATTAACCTTCTTTAATATATTTAGTAACTATGAGATATTCTTTTAAGAGTTTAGTCAATGGATAGATCTTAAAAGTATTTTAAGAAATATTCAAACTTGAAAGCAAAGGATCACAACTGATTTAATCTATTTATTTTTGATATATTGAATAAATACATTCTCAAATAAACTTGTTGATATAATATCTGTGAATGTCTTTTTATGAAGCCGTATAGTATAGTGGATCAAATTCTGCAGCTTATTAGCTGTGTAACCTTGGACAAGTTACTCAAAAGACCGAGTCGCTGGTTTCTTCTCTTTCAATGGGAATAATGATATAATATACTTCACAGGATTATTGTGAAGAGTAAATAAATAAGTTTTGTAAAGTATTTTAAATAATGCCTGACATACTGTATATACTCCATAAATAAAAGGGAAAATGATTAGATTAAGTCGATAGACTTAAAAGATTCAACAAGCATATTCTAAAAGATATTTCTGAAAACAAGTTTTTGGTAAATTTGTTCAATGGAACAGTCAATTTTATCGTTCAGGAATTGGTTATTAAGGAAATTTATTTCAAAGGATTAATTTTTATGGTTCCTATTGATGGTGATTCTCTACTTATGTATTTATTATTTGTGAGTACGCCTTAAAATTTTACTTCTCAAAAAATTGCCCTCGATGCTATACATGATGAAGTATGCAATCACTATTTTGAAAGGCAGTAATTAGTATAAAATTCCTTGAATATTTCAAAAAATGGTATTCAGAGCACATATGATTAGAAATCTGATGCACTAGCCGACTAGAGAAAATTTCTCTGGCATTTTACATCTCCAGTTGAATAATAAATGATTAAGATTATTTTATTATTTTCATATTTGCCAGTAAAGTTGCAGAAATGTGAAAAGTAGGAGTTAAAAGTGCTGGATTTGTTGAAGAGAAAATGCAAACCCTGAGTCTGCTAAATGACAATTAATCCAGAGTCCACAAAAAAATTAATTTGGCTTTGCATTACTGTGTAATGTTTCCTAATTGTGTTTAATAAAAAATTTTTATCAGATCATTCTTTTAGCTTGGGGGATGAGTACAAAGCTATGCCTTGTTTAGTTCTGTTGCAAGTCCAGTGAAGATTGGATATTAATTAATACTTGATAGCTGAACAATTCAAGCAGCCTGTTTTGGATCCAAAAATATCTTAAAGATGGGAAAGCCATATTAACTGCAGTAAGCTGTAATATCCAGCTGGTTCTGCTGATCCCAAATCATAGGATTTTTGCTTTGCAAGGGGCTCTGTAAATCATCTAGCTCGAACCTTCAATTGAGGCTATTTAAGGGAAGTTTTTAGAGACTTCAAAGGCTTCATAAGACCGTATATTTGCCAGGACTACTTATTACAGCTAAATCCTCCAAGGCTTTTGAATGTACCCATGTACTGAAGAAATTATTCAGCTTGTTGAAGGTCACTTATTAAAATGTGGCTCTGGGCTACTAGGAGAGAAAGAAAAGTATAAAGGCATGGAGAGGCTGGAGGAAGCTCTCCTGTTAGGGAGTTCAACTGCTGCCCAGGCTGTGACTTGGGTGTACAAGGAGGATTTTAGACACAATATGCAGGGTGCTGGTCTACCAGGAGATAAGGCACACACAGTTGTCACACATGAACATGAAGCTACTGTTTTCATCCAAGTTACGGAACTGTTTTGTGATTTTCTTTACCCACCTTTACCCTGTAGGAAACACACCTAAAGAAATATATGCACTGAATATCATGGGTATTTACTATGGGTGTAATGTCTACAAAACTGACAACCAAAAGAGTCTAGTCTTGTGGTGGTGTAGCATTGCAAGAACACCCTAAGTAGGATTCTAATCTCAATATCTTTTCTCTCCTCTACTCTCTTATGCTCCCTGAATTCCCATGTGGAGTCTGACTGACATTTTACCACTTTACCATGTTCCCATCACAAATTCAAATTCAGCCTCCTGTGAAAGGTAATTTGTCTTTGTTTTCATCAAGACTTGACTGAATGAATTTAAGTGTCTCTCTCTCTCTCTCTCTCTCTCTCTCTCTCTCTCTCTCTCTCTCTCTCTCTCTCCACCCCCCCCACCTCTTCCACCCCCCTCTGAAAAGGAAACAGTAAAAGCTGAGTTGGACTTAGTGAAATGCACTTTCACTGGAGACTTGGGGGTGGGACATGCAATGGTGGAGGAAAGGGTGCACATTTCACACAAATTCTTGTCTGCTGGAGGTTATGAAAAATATCAAGCATTATTTCACTCTATATGCAGTCTCCTCAAATAGCTCTGCTGTTTCTATGCATCAGTCACTGACATTCGAACCAATCACATACACCAGAAATTAATTCAACCATTTACAACTCATAAATGCCCTGATGGGTCAAACACAGAGTTGATGCCTCCTGATGGCTATCACAACTAAGTTACTAAATTGTATTTGTAGTTCGTGCCTATCAATAAAATGGTAAGGTTATGAGCATATTAGGAATGTTATGGATCAGAGGGAGACCACATCACAAAGGGCTAGAGCCTCACATCACATTATGGAGTAAAATAAAGCAGACAACTTTGGGAGACTGCAACTTGTTTTCACATGACTCTGTCTTTGGTAATGTGTTGCTAAAGCTACATTTTGGGACCAGAAACATATCAGGTTTAAACAGACAATACTGAATGCCACTTGCCTCTTTTTCTCCATTGGTACAGATACTGACACAGTAGCTTTTACGTTGCTTGGAGATTGGATATACATTACATTTGCAATTAACGTCTATCATTTTCAGGAAGGGAATGCTGTATTTGATACTGTATCACAGGGAAGACAGTCTATAAAGGAAAAAAAAGGAGCTAAAATTCATCTGACTGAATAGTAATTTACTATTTTTCTCTCTATAATCTTTTAAAAATGAATTTGGATTTATCTTTCAGATATATCCTGGATTGTCAAAGCTAGCGACATAAGCATATGAAAAGGGAATTCTGGAAGCCAATTTGGATGTGTCTACAGAACACATTGAAGACATCAATCTGTTTTGTGACACTGTCTATGAAAGTATTAAATTGACTGATAACTTTTAGTTCTGATTGGGTTGATAGAGATTTTTAGATCACTTGCTTCTGGTTTTGTATTTTTGATAGATTGCTATTACATTTGGGGGTGGGGTTCTGGTGATTGTATTGTGGAAGTGTACAGAATGTTATTCTTAAGAAGTTGAGAAAATAACAAAATTTGTATGGTATGTGATTATGTCCTCAGAGCTGCTCTGTGTCGTAGCAATGTTTAGGAATTACTCTTCTCTACATATTTGTGTGCTATGTATCAATGTGTGCATTAAAAGGTGAAGTCCCAGATTTATGAAAGAATAAAGGAAACTGATTGACTATGTAGTCCTTGAAGATAATTTCATACCATGCTGTACCCATTAGTGAATCTAGTTTATAATAAGCAAATTTTGGTTAATAGATAAAAAATATTTTAGCTGAGTTAGTTGCATAATTGCCTACTATGGTTACCATTTTTTTTTTGGTATCTCCCACTGACTTCAGAATTCAATAGACACTGTAAAGACTAGACAATGAGGAAAACGAATAGAGGAATTGATTATTTGGTATCTTACAGATGAATAAATGAGAACAGTAATATGGTTTTAATTATACTCAAAGTATTTACTATTTATTGTCACTTTGGGATTTTTAACTTTTGTTTTTCAGAATCATTGTGGATCTGATTGAATTGCTGAGATATCCAGGAGAAAGTCAATACTGTGGTCCCTGGGGTTCTTTTACCAGCACACGTCAACTTTTCTTTTACTTACTCCAGATGATGATCTCACTTGACAGCTTTGTTTCATACCTCAGCCTGACCCTAAGGCCTGAATCTCAGTCCCTCTACTGTTTCTCAGACTACTCCCACAGGACACTTATCAGGCTGTGGGTGACCGTGTCTCTCCCAAAGACCCGACAATCCTTGGGACTCTGATCTGCCAAGCCCTGTCCTGCCCAGGCCTGACACGTTGTATTCTGTTCTGCAACCACGAGTGTGACTTGGAAACTGGTGTTTTTGCATACTTGTATGTGTGAATGTAGTGCCTTGTAGCCACCAGCACATGTGCAACTAGCCGATGTGGGGGACTGGCTCTGCTTTTCATTTCTCAGAAGTCGCAATCATGCAGATTTTCTGAGAAATGTTTGTATGTAGCAGAATAATGACCTTTTTTTTTTTTTTTTGCTCCTTTTTGTTTCCTGCTCTTTATGCCTGCTGTGATGTTGCCCTTCATGAGAGGCACTGATGCCAGATAGTGGGATGGACAGGCTGAACACAAGAATTAGAAGGAAGTGGTTTCCTTAGCAACAATAACCGTGCAAGGGGAGCCACTCTACTTATCCACTACTCATGTCTCTTTTCCTCTGGTTTGAGTAAGACAGAGGCTCTGAATGCTAAATATCTGATTCTAAATCACTTCTAGTGGATGGGATTATAGCAAACCCAGCACTATCTAAAAAGAATTTGAAAAGTTTACAAGTGTAAAATATATATTTTATATGTTAAGAGATACCTTCAAAGTATTTCTTTTTTTTTAGATTGTCATTGCTTTAGTGACTTTCATGTTATGAAGCTGAGAAATAGTTTTATCTCTTAAACACAAAGCAGATAAATAACTTACAAAACCAGATTAAAAAAAATTAAGATTCCCATTGAGTTATATATTAAATTTCATTTTGAAGGAAAGGTGCAGGAAGGAATGGAAGTCAGCAGACAGAAAGAGAAGACAGGAAGAAGCATTTTATTTATTTTATTTAGTTGTTCATCTCAGCCCCTCCCACCCACTCCCCACCACCAACAGCCCCTGAGTCATGAATCCAGGTCCTTGGGATATATGTGGATTGTGCCAGCTGGAGGTAACGGACTTATCTGCTAGGCCACCAGGGCATGCCTCCCATTATATCTTTAATATTTAAAAATTATGTTTTTCATGCCAGTGACAAAAAAGCAATCTGTAAATCAGTGAACTGATAAGAAAGGCAAGAAGGTCACTCTAATTTAGTAACAGTATTAATTCCTTATAATGCTTTTATTTTAAAGTCTATAAATTATTCTTTTCTGTATTCTGTACTTCTTTTATTGGTATCTTCCATTAGAGTACTAATATTTTGATGTTATTTTTAGTTATTGTTTATTACATATTTGTTAAATAGCAAGTGGTGTCCTAAAGCTCTCTCACATTTGCTGATCAGCACTTTACATATCACACCAATAGTCACCCTAAGTTAAAAAAAACAAAACAAAACAAAACAAAGAACTGTCATTGCATCTGAAAACAATTATCAATGAAAGAAAAGATAACTTTCTAAATACTCTCTCCTCTCCCCACATTACCTCCAAACACTGACTCATCTTTGGAAAATCAGTTGTTATTCATCATTTTCTGACTGACTAATAATTGGTAAAATATAAAGTAATGAAGAGGTAGTTATGTATTTCTGAAAAATGTTACTTATTTGAGTAAAACTAGGTAAAGCTATAGAGCAATGTTATTTAGTAGAAATATAATGTGAATCACAAATGCAAGTTGCATATGTGATTTAAAATTTTCTAATATTTATTTTTATAAAAAAGTGGAAATTATGTTAATATCTTATTTATTAAAACTTCTAAAATGCTACAATTCCCACATATAAAATATTAATGAGATTATTATATTATTTTATTATGCTATAATTATTATATTCTGTTGTGATTAGGATGCTTGGGTTCTTGAGTGTAATCTGAGAAAAAATTCATTCAGAGGCTTACATTGGTAGCACATGGAAAATTTATTAAAGGGAAAAGCACAGAGAGATGAAAGGACTCTCTGGGGCCAAAAAAGCTGCTGCTTTTGAAGACAGAGGTGGGATCTTACATCTCCTAAGAGTAGACTTTTCCAGTAAGTAGGGTGCGTAATAGATGGGCAGGTATCCCATAGCTATTTTCTTCTCAATTCTCTATTTAGTTGTTACAATTTTTTTTTACGTTCTTATAATCAGCATGTTCTGTCTTTCCACCCTCCTCCTGTGCTTGCCTTTGCCTATCTTTTCATTTGCATCCTCACTCTTCTGTCCTTCATCATTTTCCATACTCAGTCTTTAATATCTGACTTGCATTTTACAGTGAAGCACATCTCAATTTGGACTAGCTGCATTCCTCATGCTCAGTTGTCACATGCCACTAGTTATTACCATATTGAACAGCACAGCTCTAAAACATAAAATATTAATGAAGGCATTTAGGTTCATTTCCTTGCAATTAAAGTGCTGACCCTACAAAAATACTATTTTCCTTAGTAAGATTTATTATATATATATATATATATATATATATTTGTTGTTATTGTTGAAGTGTTTGGAAGCATAAAAAGATTGGCAATATTTTCCAGATTCAATATTTAGGTGCTTCTGAAAAAAAAAGTTTAAAATATTCTGGTATGTACTGCTGGGTTAGTGGTTAAGTCTGTGGTCTCCAGCTGGCATAATCCATACATATCCCAAGGACCTGGGCTCATGACCCTGGGCTACAGAGAATAAGTAACATGAACAACTGAAAATAAATGCTTCTTCCTCATCTTTCTTCCTGCCTGCCTACTTTCTTTAATTCCTGCCTATACCTTTCTTAAAACAAAGTCATGAGAAATTTTCTAAGATTCTTCCTAGAGGTTATAATTGAGTCAATTACTATGATTACACAGATTAGAAACCAATGGCAAAGTTAATTAGGTTAATCTCATAAAATGTTATTGGAAACAAATCTTTGCAGATTTAGTGTACTAGCTTGATTTTTATGTACTAGCATAATAGAACAAGAATATCTTACATAAGGTAACTCTACTGAAGTTCTTTATAACCAATATTGTTGCAATATAAATATACATTGTGAGTCAGACTGACTAAACTAGGGGAACCATAAGTTTTTCTAAAGGAAGATTTTATTCCAGTCTTTTTGATTACAGAGAGATACATGCCTTCCTTGAGTAATATTATAGAGAAACAATAGAGAAATAAGGATATGAGTGATTTATCTTGTCGATTGAGTCAAGAAAATTTATTTTATCCCAATTTCCTGTAATACTTAGAAAAATTTTTTAAAAACCCAACAAGCAGGAATCAAAAATTGTTTTTAAAACTTTTTATGAATTGAATTAGCGTAATTATAAAGATATCTAGAACAAATAAGGAGCTACTGTGTGAGCTCACAAACTCAGTTATAAGCTATCTATTAAAAAAACATGTTTGAGACAAGTGCTCACTTGGAAATTGTCACTTATGATATATTAATTCTATTAATGGTCCAATAGATTTTTAAAAGTCTCTTTTCATGAGACAAAATAAACAAATCCAAATTGTCAATGCTTAGGAATAACTCTTTTCTGAATGTAAGTGAAAATTATCTATTATGAAAGGCTCAGATTAATGGAAGGACTGTATTTCGATATGTGTAGGGATGAAAGTGACTTGGTGAAAGATGTAGAAGCAAGAAGCAATAACTAATTTATGGTATGTTACCAGTTTACAATCATGTGTTTAATAAATGCTTTTAGAACTCTCACTGCATGCAAATTGCTTGTCTTAGATACTGTAGGAACTCAAAGATGAATCAGAGGTCAATAATATATTTAAGGATTTATACTTTTGTGAGTAGAAAAAGATCATAGAGACCCCAAATTTTTGAGAGACCTGAAAAAGTAAGATTGGATTCAAGGATAGGGGCTATTTTAGTATTGTTAAGAAAAAAGACATAGTTGCTTCTTAAAAGTTCAATTGAGTATCTCATCTCACAAAAAATGAGAGGGCATCTAGGTAGAGAAAATACTAGCAAAGCAAGGATCCTAAGGGAACACAGAAAAATTTTGACCTGCAAGTGGTGACATGTCTATGTATTTCTCAAAGATGGTGTTCAGCACAAAAAGAAGTTTCACCGTATCAGTCATGGTCATTTTATATTGTTTTCCAGCATCAATTCAGACTTTACTCTTAACTAGAGACTCTTTTGACCAGAGGTCCCAGTAAAATAAATTCAATGTACAAATCACAAGCACATGCCTGTTTCTTAAGTTTTTGGCTAGGCCAAGGAGTCATATTCATTAATTCTGTCATTGTTCTTCCAATTGTGATCTTACTGTCATTAAGGTTTAGCTAGCAAGAAGACACATAATTTATTTACATCAAAGGCAAAAGATGTTACTTAAAATAATATGAATTATAATTGATGTTATTATCCACAACTATATAATCAAGTTTTCATTCATTACATTTGACTTTATGTTGTATTTTATTTATCTCTATAAGATCTATAAGCAATTTTTTTTAGTGATTTCTTGTTACATAAAAACTGAGCTTTGGCAATTTCACTGCATGGGCTCTAGCTCAGTTCCCGGTGCATTGGCTCTCCTCTCACCGGCTTCCAGGTCGGCCCTCCGTGGCTCCGAGTCTGTCCCACTGGGCCCTCCTCTCGCTGCCTCCACAGCCAGTTCCAAAATCCTTGGGCCCATCCGGAGTCCAGAGACTCCCGACCTCCCTCCCAAATCCAAATCAGTGGTTTGGCTGGGGCCCCTGCCAGGTGCATTCATCCACCATTGGCCGTCGGCTGTTCTGTCTCCAGCTCCTTTCTTGGTGTTTGTCTCTAGAAAATAGTCCTATGGTGGTTATGTTTCATCACTGGCCCTGGCATCAGGGACTGGCCTATTCAAATGCGGGATAGCAGTGGCTCCAGTCTCCAGCTGGGAATATTATGCCCCTGTCTACCCAGAGCGCTTCATGGGTCTCCCAGCAAAGGACGATAATCTGGAGCGCTGTAAAAATTCAACTGTGATGGCAAGAGAAGAATATTTCAGAAATGTAGACTATCTTTTCAAGCACGGAACAGCAGATGTTAATGCGTACTTTCAAAACTCAGCACGGATTGCTAAAGCTCTGGTTAATGCACAAGTGGATTTCCAGGCAATGTGGTATTCTGACCAGAATCATGGCAAATCCATTGTGTCCTGGAAGCACTTACATATCCACACAACCCACTTCCTAAAACGGCATTTTTCTTCGTTAGACTAAAATGATGCAGATACAAGCCTAGAGCACAATCTGAATTCTTCAAATAAATGTTTCATACAGTTGGCTTGGTTTACTCTTTATGCTGTTAAATGTTGGTATAAAATATATATGAATATTATTCTAAAGGCTGGCAAAAAATATTGGGAGAACTCAGAAGTTCAACCTAAATATTGTTTACATTTCCTGGTACTCTGTGAAAGAAAAGGGGGTCATGTCATTTGCTTTGGATGCAGTGTTTTATCACCTGTTTATTTGAGGGAAACAATAAAGTCGGAAGTTAAAGTGCTAAAAAAAAAATACTAAAAGCAAAAAAACTAAGCTTTAGGCACACGCTGATGGCTCAGCAGCTAAGGTGTAGGCTAGGTAAAGTGCCAGGACCCAGGTTCAAGTTCCAGGACTTGGGGAAAGAAAAAAATAAAATTACCTTGAAATCCTTCTACCGCAACCACCAATTTGGTATGCATTCAGCTGAATTAATTCTATGGATTGATTGTACCTATTTCACAATATGTAAGCTTTCTGCATCTTTTCTGCTTCAAGGCTATATAACAGGCTGGTAGGTATTGATATTTTTTAAATGTATATTTCTTGCTTATATCATGGCAATAATATCTGGCATCCTTTTTCACTTCCCCAAACAGTGTCATTTTCCCTGCAATAGGTACTGCTTGAACAGTATATCCACTGTAATTAGCATGGTGAAATATATATTAGCAGCAGATGCCTTTTGTGCCCTGTGTTACAACCCTCAACCTACCTCTGCTTTGTGATTCAACCTATAGTGAACTATTTCTATGCATAGTACCAGACCCCAACTCAAGTGCCTAAAAGCTCTCTCTGCTTTTATATTTTATGATTTTTGCAAGTATCAGATCTTCCTGTTAGGAGTTGGGTAGGGTGGAACTACAGGAGACTTCACGCCTCTAGAAACAACCCTTAATTAATGAAGGACAAGAGTTGATGGATATGCCTCAATATTTGATCTGACAGGGAACCTTTGTAGAGATCATGGCTGCTCAGAGAGTCTCCAGCCAGAGAGATTCCCAGTTGTGCACATTAACCAGCTCCACTTTACTGGCTTTGTCTTGTTCCCTGTCTCACTCTCTACTCCCTCAGTCCTGCAGTCCTACTTCTGTGGACAGCTCCCAAATAAACCACTTGTATCCAAGGCCTGATCCTGGACTCTGCTTTGTGAAGGAAACCAAACATAACCCTTTCTAAAAAAATTGTATACTGGAAAAAAATGGAAATCAAGGTTCAGTAACAAAGTGACTAAAGAAATTATCTCAGGACCCCTGCACAAAAAGCAGAGATAAGGAAATCTATACCCAACGTATGCAAATGCATTGCAATCAGATGCTAATTTATAAATTGGTTTATTTGAAGTATATTTTTAAAGGAAACATATTACAATAATAGTTAAGTCCCAATTAGTAGAAGTGAATAATGATCATGAATAATTGAAGAAATTAATAAATGTAATTTATTCTTTCATGAAATTAAATTATACTAGTTTGCTGGGGTTGCCACTAACTGGGTAACTTTAAACAACTGAAATGTATTTTGGGGGCAGAAATCTAAGGTGTCATCATGGTTGATGTCTCTTGAAACCTCGTCTCCTGGCCTTGTAAATGGCTGTTCTTTCCCTGTATCTTAATATGTTTTTCTCTCTGTGTCTGTTTGTATCCAAATCTCCTTTTCTGATAAGGGGACCAGTTATATTGTATTAGATCCTTCTCTAGTGACCTCATTTTAACTTCATTACTTCTTTAAAAACCTTATTTCCAAATATATTCATGTTCTGAGGCATTTGGTGTTAGGTTTTCAACATACAAATTTGGGAGGAAGGACACAATGAAGCACATACATTACATTTATCTAAGAAATTTTAGTCACAAAGTATTTGATACACTTAAATAAATAAATAATAAAATAAACACCAATGAAATCTCGATTAACTTAAGAATTAGATTATTATAACTACCTTTGAAACCATTTGTATTCTCCTTCCCTCTTCTAGTCCCCCAAGATCCAAATACTATCTTGCAATTTATTAGTTACTTGCTTTTTTTATAAACTAGTAATAATACTATTTACTTAAGCAATGTGTTGCTCTTTTTAAGCTTTGTAAAAATAGCATCAGTTTGCATGTAGTTTAATATGACTTGCTTTGTCTCTCAATATTAAATAGTTAAAATGCATGCAAACTGAAGCAAGTATGGTTATTCATTTCACTATTGTAAAATTTTATATTAGGTCACCATACACACTGTACCTATTTGTTCTACTACTGATAGAATTAATTGAGCTTGTTTCTCAGTTTTTGTTTTGTTTTGTTTTGTTTTTGCTGTCACTGACACTGCTACTCTTGTTGTATGTAAGAGAGTTGCCCTATACCCAAGGATGGAATTGTTGGGTTAAAGGGAATGTGACTTTTCACCTTTATAAGATAGTACTAAACTGTTTCTCAAAGTTTTTGTGCCAATTTATGTTCCCATATACAGTGTCTAAGTTTCCTTGATGATTTGCATTGTAGCCAATATATGGTATTGTCATTGTAAATTTATACAATGTTTAGATGTCAAATGATATTAAATTGTGTTTCTAATTTATATTTTCCTGAAAAATAATCATTGTTAGGAGTCTCTTGTCTTATATTCATGAGCCATTCAAGTTTTCTCTTTTATGAAATTATTGTTTTTTCCTTCCTTCTTTCCCTTTCTTTGTCTGTTTTTTGTCTTCTTTATATTTATGCAAGTTTTTTCTGTACCTAAATACTAATTTTTTCTTCCTACATTTGTTGCAAATATATTATTGAAATTTATAGTATGCTTTTACTTTATGCATATTTTACTGAACAGAAATTCTTAATTTTAATATAATTGAGCTCAGTAGCCTCTTCTTTTAATGTAATTATTATTTTGTTTGTATTGCTTATAAAAATTCTTCCATATCCTGAGATCATATATTTCCCCTAAAACTTTTGTTTTATTAGATATTGCCTTTTATGTCTTGTTTAAGAAATCATTTCTTATCCTGATACCATAAGCTATATTTTCTCTGAAATGTTTATTGTTCTATCTATGACATTTATATTTTTATTCAGTAATGGGCTTTTGGATGTGGTCTGAGGTAGAGACCTAATTTTACTTTCCTTCTACATGGATAATCCATTGTTCTATCAATGTGAAAATAAAGTTATTGCTGTGCTTTTGTACCTATTGTTAAATATTCTAATTGGAATTAAAACTGTAGAAATAAAAGGAAACATGTAAGAAGTCATAAATACACAACTATATGGACAGTTAATAATCAAGCCATTTTGCTAGCTGTGCAGACAGTGGAGGATATAAAGAGAAGGAGTGATTCCCACTGCGGAGACAAGCATTGAATGTATTAAAATGGAAAGCATAGAAGAAAAGGGGATACAAAAAAGCGAAGGAGTATGTAGTTAAGATGAATACAACGAGAGATGTATCCTAAACTAGAATCATTTGTAACAGGACTATCACACACATGAAAGTTGAATCAGAAACCTTAATTTTAAGATACCCATGTTTTCAGGAAGTCTTTTAACTATGACTTAACTTCTTTATCTTGTCAGACATATATGTAAGGTACAGGGAAATGAAGTGTCTCCCCAAAAGACACTTGATGAGAGTGATTATAATTCAAGTTAGACTGTGAAGATAGTATATTGATAATCAAATAGAAGTGAAAGAGACATATGTTTTTATTTTTCTCCATCAACAAGACTTGAAGCCTTTTAAAAACTATTCTTTATTTGTCAACTGTATAGAAATGTTAGCTACACATGATAAAAAAGATCCATTTTTGAAAAAGTCATTCTTTATTCCTACAGCTAGAAGAAAGGTTAAGACTAAAGATAATTTCTTCTATCGAATTTCTAGCATGAGCGGATTTCCTCTATAAAGCTTATCAGTTTCTTCAGTGTGGAAAACATAAGCAATAAAAGATTTCTCTCATGATAAACAAGTTGAACTTTTTCACCTCCAGTTAGCATGAATACAGCTTTGTTTGGCTGCTGACAGATAATAGTTTGAGGATAGCATTAAAGAGTAACAAAAATACGCACTTGTTTAGCTTCACTAGACTTCTTTTATAGTTGATAAAAATGTTACAAAACTCACAAGCTATGATCCATGTATTTATGACTTAAGTTTCTATAACTTCATCTATCCTTGTGGGGGGAAAAAGACAATAGCTGTAACAATTTGTCTTTTTAGATAGAATTTTCATCCTTCTACAAAGATGTTCTGTCTAGTATGTGGTTACAGCACTTGATTGTCAGAAAATTATTTCTCAGATTATCTGCAAAAGTAACTTTTCCTTTATAGATATGCATCAGTAGCTTGGAACTCTGGAAGAAGTTTATTTCTCCTTTATAACCAACTATTCTGCAAATGGCTGGTGAGTCATCAATTTGTAAAGGTTTTCAAAGCTCTGTTCAAATTGTATCTTAATATTTTGCATCCTGAAAACTTGACTATCCTAACATTGTTGCTATAACTGAAGATGGATCAAATCCACAAAGTGAGAACATATGTTTTCATGGGAAAGTCAGGAATATGATGCAGAAAAAAAAAGTGAACATTACTGATAAAAATATGTCATTAAATGAAAATCATGATAAGAGCATGAAATAAACATTTTTCAAGATGTATAATAATTTCACAATTTGTTTTTCACCAATTAAAAAAATGTCAACTTTCTTGAAGTGTAATTAACATACCATAAATGAATTTGTCCTCCACTCAGAATGCTTTGATATTTATTCCGATTGTGGAATGGATTAAAAGTTCTATTGCTGAGTCTAGTCCATTCTATGGATATTATAATTTGTTTATCCATTTACAGATTGTTCTAGCTTGGGACTAGTATGAATAAATCATATTAGAATACATTAAATAAATCTCTGTGTGCATCTGTTTTCATTGCTTTTGGGGAAATACCTGAGTGAAATTTTTTGGTCTGATAGTTAAGTAGATAGTTTAACATTATAAGAAACTGCCTGTTTCCCACAGAGATTGCACCATAGTACATCCCCACCAGCAATGAATAAGAATTGTGCTGCATCCTTGCTTATACTTTGCATTATCAATTTAAGAATATTTATTTGTTCTAATGGGATCATAGTTATAGCTCATATGATTCAGTTTTAATTTTCATTTCACAAATGACTAAGACATTGAACATATTTTTGTTTGCTTATTTGCCATCATTTTTGTTGAAATTTCTCTTGGAATCTTTGACTATGGGTAATTGGATTGCTTTTCTTCTTATTATTGAGTGTTAAGAGTTTTTTATATAGGTACACCCTGGTGGTTTAGCAAATAAGGCTGCTGGATATAGTTTACATACATCCCAAGGACTCAAAGTTCCAAGCGGAACAACCAAGTTGAAAATCTAAATAAAATATAAAAATAAATGCTTCTTTCTCCTCTGTTGTTCTGCAACTGAATAAACAAAAGTTTGTTGTGTATTCTGGATTTAGTCTTTTAACCAGACATAATTATTATAAATATTTTCTGTTCGTGGCTAGTATTTTCTTTATTTTTATTGTTCTTTTTCATAGAGAAGTTTTAACTTTTGATGATTCCAACTTATCCTTTTATTATTTTATGGTTTAGGACTTTTTGTCCTATATTAGAAATGTTCAACAACTTCCCTTATGTTTTCTTTCAGAAGTTTTACAACTTGAGTTTACATTTTTTGTATGATTTATTTTAAATTGATTGTTTTGTGTCACATAAGAGAAGGACCAGGTTTCATTTTTTCTCCCTATTTTTCTTGCTCCTGCACCATTTCTTGAAAAGACTCTCTTTTCCTCACTGATTTTCTTTTATACCTCGTAAAAACTTAATTGGCAATATGTATGTGAGTCAATTTTGAACTCTTTTCTAATTCATTAGTTTGTCTGTTCTTCTGACAAGAAGAATATTATCTGAATTATATATATTGTCTGAATTACTATAACTTTATAATGAAACTTGAAACCAGAGAGTCTAAATCCTTCTATTTTTTTTAAAGAATCTTTTTGGCTATTTTTGGTACTTTTCATTTCAACATATACTTTATCATTAATTTTCCTGTTTTTAGTAAAATCTGTATGAGTTCTGATGTAATTGCATTAATTTATAGATCAGTGCTGAAAAATAGGAGTATGATGTCCTTAGTTCAAGCTGCTATAACAAAATAATACAGAGTAAGGGGGTCATAAGCAACAGAAATACTTTTCTTACAGTTCTGGAGACTGGAAATTTGAGATCAGAGTGCTGGCATAATGAGGTTCTATGTTTGGTGAGGAATTGCATCACCTCCTATTCTATGGAATTTCACAAGATGTGAAACATATGTTTTCGAGACATATGTTTTTGTTTTCCTCCATCAACAAGACTTGAAGCCTTTTAAAAACTATTCTTTATTTGTTAATTGTAGAAATGTTAGCTACACATGATAAAAAAGATCCATTTTTGAAAAAGTCATTTTTTATTCCTACAGCAAGAAGGTCTGTTTAACTATGAGGGAAGGCCCTAGGCCTTATTTCTCTTTGAAGGCAGTAAATCCTCGGTAAATTTTTAAGATTAGTAAGTTTCTTTATATTCATTAAGCTGCATAAGTTATTTGATCAGGTATCTTAGTTCAATCTGCTATTGTGCCTAAAATAGTATAACTGAGATATTTAGTCATTGATTTCAAGATGTAATGATAATGGATACCATTTTTTTGAGTATTTTGTGTGTGTCAGACTCTGAAAGAATTCTATGAGGTATGTGTCATTATCTCTATCTTATATTTAAGAAACTGAGGCTTGGGAGTTCATCTAAATTGCAGTTGTGGCAGACCCATGACTCAGATTATATGAGCAAATCTCATGATCTGAACATCTTCATAAATGTCACTTCTTTCTTGAGACAGATCATTAGGATCAATTATTATGTTATTATAATACTGTGTATCTTGTATATTAGATATAAGTTAACTTTTCCTTTAAAATTTGCTTAGGCTGATCAGAGGCTGCTAGGCTTCCTGAAAAAATCTTATTAACTTTCCAAGTATTCCTGAATTTATGACTCTGATTTAGTTATTTAGAATTTTTATATTTACAAGTGACAAAAATTCAATTAAGTTAGGCAAATATGAGGAATATAGTCTCTTGAGCAAATGCAAGCATGAAGTTGAACTCATTTGACAGGATTAATAGATTTAACCCACTCAGATTTTTTCCTGTCACCGATTCTTGTCTCTGATTCTTTCTGCATATCAGATTTTGCATTTCTATTTCAGATGAATTTTCTTAAAGATTGGGAAACTGACCCTAGACCACCCCAGGCTAAAAAACTTCCTTCCATGTAGCTCAAAAGACAATAGGGAGATCTTGGCAATCTCCAATTATATACTACTGACAAGTCTTCTGGTCCAGCTTGAATCATCCATTTGGTGTTGGATCACTGTAGTCTCAGAGAGGGAGCAATAGTTGGTCTCAGAATGTGTCATGGGCCCATTTAACTTTCAACGACAGAAATGGTATAATAATAGCAGTCCTCAATGGAAACACAAAGATGGATTGTAGAAGGAGAACTTTAGAAAAAAGAAAAGAATATTTTTGTTAAGACATTGAATGGGAAGCAAGGTACTGGTTTTACCAAAAAGATACTATTCACTATGTCACACAAGCATTTCTATGTAGCAGGATATGGTTGGGTTCTTCTTTTTTCTTTTTTTTCAAGAACGATTTGGGGAGAAGGAGTGCTTAATTGAATGGTTTTCCATATTGCCTTTAGATATATCAATCTGGCTTCATCTGTTATGCCAGATATGGACTTAGAACATTTTTAATTCTACACCCAAACTTTACTTTTCTCAGAAGTCTGATTCAGATTGTGAGCAAATAGTTGAGAAAAAGACTATGACTATGTAAATGAAAACAACTACATTTCAGAAAAACCACATGGACAATTAAATATCATAAACTATCCCTTTTTAGAAATAATTCTCAATTTGATGTCAAGAATATGCATTTTAAAAAATGCCACAAGAACTTTTCATGCTGCAGCGGGGTTTAGTTCTTCATGGAAACTCATATCACCCAAAAGATGTCAAGATCCAGGTCAAATAATATGGGACTTTGAAGACTGAACTCTTAATTTAATGTTCTTCTGTAATGCATGTTAGGTTACCACATAATATAAGAAAAGAGAGAGGCTTCATATGTTGTCAAAGTTAATGGCAAAAGTTACACAGAATTGGCTAATTAAATAATAAGTGGATTCTTACTTATATTGAGGTGAATGTCAGAATTCATCAGTGTGAGTGTTATTTGACAGGAGGTGATAAATCTTGTTCTCTAGGGTTGATATTTTTCAATACCCTTGTGCATCATAGGGCATTTCAAATACACTGAGTGGGTTAGATTAGCAACAGTCTGATTTACTGATATCTTCAAGTTGGTCACTCTAATTAGCACGTATCTGGGATCTTTAAAAAGCTTAATTTGGATTCATGCAAAATGAAACAAGGTGGGAAAGATAATAGTATGATTATATGCATAAAGACACTTTATACATTTATGCTGATGGCACTGGAATGGGGCAAGAAAACAGAATGGCTAGAGTGAGAGAATTTCCAAGAATGAGGAAAAGGAAGATAAATGAAGATAAATGATTTTCAGGTCTTACAATCCACTTCAAAATCTCAAAGAAACAAATTTCAATTAGTAAATGTGAAGGTTTTAAAGTAAATCACTGATTTGTATCAAAAGGGTGCAAGGAAGTGAATGTACAGGGATATTTCTTTTTTTAAAGGAAAGGTGCAGGCAGGAATGAAGTTGAGCAAAGGCAGCCAGATAGGAAGAGAGAGGAGGAAAAAGCAATTTGTTTTATTTTTTCAGTTGTTCATCTTGGTTGTTGCTCTGGCTCTGGGACACAAACCCAGGTCCTTGGGATATACGTGGACTGTGCTGGCCCAAGGCAATTGACCAAACTCCACCAGCACACACCTACAGAGATTTTTCTTATGCAGCTCTTCTGATCATTCTTCTAGTTCCCCTTTTCCTCTCACTGACATTTTCCTCCTATCATCACCTCCATTTGCTCCACACTCGACTGCTTTTTTGAGACATGATAGATCACGTGCTAATCTGCAGGAAATATTGTACATGCATTTATTCTTAATGCAAAAAATACAAAGATTTACAATGAGAAGAAATACAGTGTTATTAACAATAGGACTTCTGCCATGTAGCTTTGGCCTCTATGAAGTCCTAAGGGTAACTGAGGAAAGACTAAACAGTCTGACTTATAGAATTCAAGAAAACCTACTGACCTTGTATTGTACAGGAGGATCATGGTAAATATGAGGTAATGTATCAAGCTGAGATCTTACGAGTTTCACAAAACTTTATAAATAAGAGCTATTTTTTCCATTGAAAACTTTTCACTTTGCCACCCAGTTTAACCTCCTTCTCATCATTAGCAAGGATGGAAGTAGAAGCCTGCTAATGAGAACTTTACTTTATTTGGAAGAAATTGTCTTTAGTAGCCCCATTCTCTGAGAATTTGAAGATGTGATCTTCGTGAATTCTAGTCAACGCACATTTAAATGCTGAAGAACTCCAGTGTCTAGAGTCTAGGACTAGCATTCAGGTCTTATATGTTTTCCGTAATATCCAGGCACAATAAATAAGCTGAATATCAAACATGTGTTGGTACTCTGTAGCAGAGGTGTTGAACTGTAAAGAATGTAAGTTGTTAATGAGAATACAGGATGTTTGAAGAACAGTCATAATTGCTATAAAAGACATTATCTGTATAGTAGAGGGCAAAGGGTGGAGGGCTTTATGTAAAATGTAACAATGGAGAGAAATTCAAGTCAGAGTAAGAAGAGATGCGAGCTATCTACCCCAAGATCTTTGCTTATAAACCTGGGCACAAGAGATTGCTCAAAGGCAATTTACACAGCTCTACTTTAAAAATCTTCACAATAATTCCTAAAATTTAGATTTTTGCTTCAATATTTAATATTTGTTGAATTCTTACTTGGAAATCACTCAAATATACATGGACTTTCTCAAAGTATTGAGAAGCAATAGAGAGAAGAAGAAAGTAAGATGATTTTCTTATTGCTCTAGGTTAGGGGCGCACCAGAGACCATTTCCCCTCTTTCTCTACGACTGACATTTACATTCCAAGGCTGATTAGGTTCAACTGCAAAGGAGTAAAAAGGTGAAAGTTTGATTTTGTGTTTGTTTCCTTTTTATTCTTGGGGGCTTAATCTCTATTTAGAGCAAATCGTGTTCTTTTCTTACTTTGTAAAACATACCAACGTCAATTTTCCCCTCTATTTTTGAATTCACATAGTTCACAAGTCTTCTCTCAGTTTTTTATTGTCCAAACTATAAGGCTAATTATATATATATATATATATATATACATGCAATAGAAACAGAGTCAAATAGCTTTGAGTTTAGCCCATTGACTTCTTGCTGTGAGAAAAACTTTCTGCACATTGGTTAGGAGTTGAGTTGTTATTGGGAGGATGTGGTGTTTTACCTTTCTGTTGTTTTTCTTCATAAACATATACATAGACACAAACAGATAAACCAAGTGAAGTATAAACATATATAGCAGTCAGACGCAATTCCACTGGTGGCCAAAACCAATGCGAGCCTCTTGAGAATTTAGATACCTGAATAGATAATTAAGTGTCTTGCTAAGCAATCCCATCCAACATATACCTATTTCATTAGATCAAGTACAGGAAAATACACAATTCCAGATGCAGTATACTTGACCAAGATTATTTCCTAAAGTTTATTTGCCCAGATACATTTTTCAAAGTAATTTCTCTTTGCAGAAGTGATGTTCCACGAAGGATCCTTGTTGCCACTTCAGGTCTTTATATCAAAGATTTAGGCCACTGCTTAGATTAAAGCTGGGCAGTGACTGTGCCAGGGAACATCATGCCTTGGGAAGATGGCTAATTTTCACCTGAATTTAATACATACATGGATCAAGTGCTGTTTCAGAAAATATTTAATCTTTCTGTCATAAGTGTGTAGTTTTTAAATTTCCAGTTATTCAAAAGGCAGATTAAAGAACTTCTGTTTTATATTGGGACCACACTATGATACAGAAAAAGATCAGCTCTTGCTTTCTCAAAGAATTTAGGTCTAATAGCAGTAAAGTGTGCAACAGGAGATGGATTGAGAATTCCCCATTTTATGCCTTAATGGTCAAAATTTGTCTTCTGAGTATAACTGTGATGCTTACAAGCTCTCCTTGTGAGCTTGGGTAAGATGGATGAAGTGTCCTTCATCATTGACTTGCCTTTTACCACCTGTGTGGTTGGCCATGCTGTGTGGGCCCTTTTTGGACCTTTGGGCCATCCCTTGGTTGCCCTTCTCCTCTGTTTATCCAGAATGTACAGGTGTCTGCTAAATTACATCCAGTTAAAATATCTGATGTTGCCCTCTGGACTAGAATATTACAATATGGGAAATGGCTTTCTTAAAGGTCAACAAGCAGAAGGATCTTTGTCTTGTGTCTGGTTGCAAATATTAAAAAGTAGGCCCTCACAAAATTAGAAAAATACATGCTTCCAGAAGGTTTGTACAAGTAAGAGCATGTGCAAAAAGGAGAATCCAGTCATAAAAATCTCCTGGGAGGTGTACACGAGAGAGGGATTTGACCCTCCATCCTAGTGATTGAACTTATGATTTCAGGTGGCAGAAAGGGGCCCATTCTCTTGGTGGTCCTAGACACCGGGCAACAATCAAAATTCCATGGGCCCTAGCAGAAACAGAACTAGGATATTCTTGCAGACTATAGGATTTGGTCTGTGACTTGACAAAGACTTTTATTTCAACCAGGATTTGCCTGGCTATAAAGTATCAGTTCATTATTTCAAACTAGAATTTTGTTCATTCCTGTCATGGATCTCAGTTCCTGAAAAACTGAGTTGTGCCAAAGAAGACTGAAGGAAAAGAGAGAAAGAATGGTTTTGTAGTGTCCCCTCCTAGGCTGCCCTGCTAAATGTTATCAGAGGGGTTTAGAATGATGAAGGTAAATCTAGGAGCTAAGTCACAAAAAGAAATGTCCTAGAGCGGGGAACAAAGAGAAGCAAATATTCTGAGGTTCAGAACGACTGAACAAAACGAAGAGACCAGGTATGGGGAAGATAGCCAAGGGCATAGAGTCTAAGGCTGCTTCATCCGAGCAGGCACAGATTGAAGCTTTTGAATGATTCTTCAGCTACTTCAGGACCTTGGAAAAGAAGGGGCATTCTGTGCAGTCACCAACAGATAATGACCGTGACCAAAGTGTCAAGAGCTGCACACCTGTTTTTTGAGACTTTGTTGTTGCTTCCAAAATGCCTGGGAAAAAGCTGAAGATACAGGTTACTCATTTTGCCCACTTCCTCCACTTTGCCTGGACTCTTAAGGGTAGAGATTTGAAACTGCACAGGACTCTAAAAAGTTAACTTATGGGTTGTGACAGGTAAGATTTCCAGTCTGAGCTGCAGCCATCTGCAGATCCCGTGGGCTGAAGGCCAGGAGCCCCCAGTGTTACTTTAATGATAATTATGCTGGGAGACTTTCAGTAGTTACTTTTGTTGTTTCCTGCACTGTACAGTTCTCACCCCATTTTGATTTCTCTTGGGAACTTTATTTTCTCCTCAATCAGGTGAATGGGATCTGGGGGTTACACTATTATAGGGGAGATGGAAAGATAAGATGATTAGAATAGAGTCATTATTAATAAGGTGATTAATAATTCTCTAAAGGAAAGGTCCTGACAAAGTGGGGTGAGTGTCTTCCTACTCCTGGGTCCTATTTCCCCATCATATTCAATTTTATCAACAATAGTGGGAGCAACAACAATTTTTGTGTTAAGAACTGAGAATGAAGATAGTATATAGCTCATACCTTAATGGGCTCATAGTTAATTCTAAATATCCCACAGTTAATTCTAACTCTAAAATATTTGTAACTTATTAAAAGAAGTGTTTGAGTAAACTGGAAGCAAAACACACAAAAATTACTGTCCACTTTATAGCTTTTATGTTACCAAGGTCTTAAATACTTTGCATCATTTAGAATTACTTTCTTAAGTCTGCCTTTAAAATATAAACCACCATGAACTTCCATGTATAGTAGCTCCATCCAACTTTCTCATGGCCTTTTAATTTCCATAAAATAAATCTAATAATTAAAAAAAAACAACTAAGAGAATTTTCATCATTTAAAGGTCACACTTAATATGAGTTTAAACCACTAGTGTACTAATTCTTTTTAGTTACTTAAAAGAGGAAGCATATCCTTAAAAACACCTAAATAAAATTCAAGTAGTAAGTTAGAAATCTGTAACAAAAACAGATTTATTATTGTGAGCATGGAATGCTAGTTGCTATACTTATGTAGAAGTACAATTTAAAGATATACAAAGCATTAGTATGTGTAACAGTTTTGTAAGATATATATCGCATGAAAAGTAACCTTCAAAATAATAAGTATAATACGATCTTGATTTCGTGGACTATGTGTATAGCTTTAGAATGTGATCTACATTGAAATGTAAAGTTAGTGGTAGGCTTACAGATGAATATTAGCTTCTTTTTTATTATTTGATTTTTTTCAATATTTTCACAAAACATAAATATTATTGTTATGTTAAACTTGATTAAAAATAAAATTGTTCTTGCATTATGAAGACTTATGGACTGATTAGCCACTACATGATTTAGGGAAGTTATGGATGAGATCTGAACTCTGTGCAGTAGGCTACCCTATGTTCATTGTGAAAATGTGGCTCTAGTGGTAGATGGCAATTTTCAGTCACAGTTGCTCTTTCAAATCATAACGTGTTACCCAGTAGTATCATAAACAAAAGGAAACAGCTAGTAGATTTATAGTGAAATGTTAACAAAATTGTAAGTCTTGGCAAACAACTCAATAGAAAACAGATATATTTTTTAAAAGCTAAGTATGTGTGTAGGTGATAACAGTGAGGGTTATAACTGACTGTTTTTCATTAAAAAAAAACTTAGACCAGATCATTTAAGCACCATAGAACAATACAAGCAAAATTTCCCACTTATTTTTTGTCATGATTACTAGTGGAATTACAAAATAACCCTCTTTGTCAAAAGATGAACTTCTTAAGAAATAAAACACATATTTGAAAACTCTAAGATCAATGAAATGCAAATAAAAACATACTACAAGCTGCAGCAACTTCCTAAGCTGCTCTTTACTCAGTTATCTATCTCTGCTGAAAAATTCTGCAAGGTGAATGGTGACAAAAGAATAACTTCTCAGCCTACTGTAAGCAAAAGGGTGAAAATAATTTGGGTTTCACATATACTTGCAAATATGATTAGAGATTATTCCAAAATTATTTTTCTTATAAAGTAGGAGCTATGAGGAATATATTGCTTATATTTTGATTTGATTGGGTGATTAACTTAATGTATGTTTTTAGAGAGAGAGTTTGAACATTCACTTATTGTTCATAATTTTGAAAACATAATAAAAATGTTTTTAGAGAAAAAAATATCCTTTGCAATTGGTCATTTTCGAAGTGTATTTTTTCTAACAACTTTAAAAATAGCTCTGAGGGAACTTGCAGCAAATAATTTATTATTACTTACTGAAAAATAAATGTCATTTAAGAACCAATTACTTAAGAAGGTTATTGAAATTACAATGCAGTTTATGTTCAAATTAGTGTAACTGGTTCTGATGATTTTAGGTAGCTTTTCTCGTTAAGTATATTTTAAAGTTTCATTTGAATTATTTTCTGTTACTATTTTATTTCCAGAGAAGAAACAAAGCTTTGAATTTTGGAGGAAGTATATATAAGGAGAAATATATTTGGAGAAAACATATTGAAGATATTTTGTACTTCCTATTCCATGGTTGGAACTGCTCATCCAATGTGAGTATGTTTGCTTATTCATTGTTTGAAAGTTATAATTTGACTATAGCAAAAACTCATTGTTTTCATGGAACAAATGATACACTATCCTTTTTCTTTATGGAGTGTGATGATTATATTATTTGCATAAGGTAAAGATGGATATTTGAAAAGTTGCAGATATATGAAATTTCTGTATGTTGATCATATTTCCCATTTATAACTCTAAGATGCATTCATTGTAAATAGGATACTTATAAAAAACTGAACTTTAGAGCTGAGAAACAATTTACTAATATCTACTTTTTAGAGAATGAGAGAGAAAATAGCAAAATATACTACTGATGTCCTGTGTTAACTCCATTCAGATAACTACCTTTCCTGAGGCAGCAGTTTGTGGGGAGTTGGGGACTAGAGTTCTAGAACTCTTTGAAGTCTGAATGGAGAGAGCTTTACTAAACTGTTTCTTCCTAGAATGGACGGTAGCTTGTGGACCAGTGGCAAAGAATCTGAAGCAACAATTAGAGAGAATAATTAAGCTAATTTATACGGAGTCATATGGTGATCCATATGACTATCTATTGAGGACCTATTAATTTATCTAATATTTGAGAATCTGACTAGGTGGGTTAGTTGAGTTCTCTCTATCCTGTGGATTAGATGATACACACACACGCACATAACTGAGGGACCTAGAATTAGAGAAATTTCTTTCCATTGTCATTATCAGACAGACAGGACCCTACTGACATGGTGGCTGCTCTGAAGCCAGCCCACATGTATAAAGACCACTTTGTATTGCCACTGTCTAAGGTACTCAAGTGATTAGCTGAAATCTGGTGAGTAGTCAAAGAAAACTATCAACTCACTTCAGAAAATTCAGCAGTCACAGAAAAAAAGAAGTGGAAAAAAAATCTGAACTGGTGAAAGAAATAAATTAAAACTTAAATATAAACACAAACAAAGATCAATAACCAAATTTTTTGCCCTAAGAAACTAGGAAAAGAAGAATTCCCTAATTCAAAAACTAAGCACTCACTTCCTCATCAGTGTAAAAGCCATTTGTGGAAAACCCACAGCTCACATACTCAATGGTGAACGAATGAATGAACGACTTTCCTTTAAGATCAGGCACAAAACAAGGATAATTGCTTTTATCACTGCTATTCAACATTGTTCTGAAAGTTCTAGCAGGGAGTAATTGGCAAGAAAATAAATAAAAAAACATCCAAATTGGAAAGGAAGAAATCAAAATGTGTCTAGTCTAAATGATATGATCCTATATGCAAAAAATAACCCAAATCCACAGATATTAAAAAAAAACCAAACAAACTACTAGAGCTAATAAACAAATTCAGAACTTTCTGGGTCTATGATCGATGTGCAATAATTTGTTGTGTTTCTAGACACCAGTAATAAACAACCTTAAAAAGTTAACTAAGCAATCCCATTTATAATAGCATACAAGGAATGAAGTGATTTTGAAAAAATTGTCAAGGAGCTGAAATATTTGTATACTGAAAACTAAAAACATTGCTGAAAGAAATTAAATATCTAAATATATTGAAAGACTTCTATATTCATGAATCAGGAGAAAATGTTATGATGTTGTTATTACCCAAAGTAATCTATGTATTCAATGCTGTTCTCTCAAAATTCCAAAATGGAAAGTTCAAGATGACAGCACAGGAAAATCTCAGACTCACTTCCTCCCATGTACACACCAGATATGCAACTATATAGATAACAGCTCCTTGAATAATGCCCTTTCATTCAACATCATATATGTTTGATAAGGGAAATATTTTACTCATAGCCAAGGCCACTGTCTGTGTGGACGGGATACATTCTCTTATGTCTATATGGGATTTTTCCAGGTAATCTTGCTTATTCCCACATCCCAAAGATGAGTATGTTAGGTTAATTGTCATGTCTAAATTGTCCCAGTCTGAGTGAGTGAGTGTGTGTGTGTGAGTAAGCACTGTGATGGAATGGTGTTCTGTCCAGTTGATTTGTTTTTTTCCCTGAGCTGTTGGGATAGGTTCCAGCCATCATGAAACTGAACTGGAATAAATGTTAGAAAAATGAATGAATGCTTGCAAATTATTGTTTAATATTAGAAGTGTTCTAGGTCGTTATTGAGGTGATTATATTTGTGACCAGAAATATGTTGTAAGAATTTAACTCTTGTTTGTATCAGTTAATCTATGGTAATGCTGGTTTCTTTTCATGTCATTTTACTTAAGTCAAAGTTTCCAAGAACCCATCAATGACTTGCTACAGGAATTTACTGTATATGGAATAATTCTCACCAAAAAAAGATGTGAGAATGAGTTGAACAGCTCCTCCATAACAGGGGACAAGAGGATCACACCAAGATGGGAAGGAGAGGCAGAGATGTGTTCTTGCCAAGGAACCCACCCCTGAGATGGCAGCCCAAATTGGGAGGGATCTCAGAAAAATGGCTTTCCCCTGAGGAGTAAGGAGTTTGTATCCCATATCAGGAACCCAATATTTGCAACCTACACTGGAGAGAGAGGCTCCCCCAAACATCTGTCTTGGAAGACTAGCAGAGCTTGTGAACAGGGTACCCAAGAAGCAATGGAGAATGGAGAATTTGTTCTTAAAGAGTAGACACACAGACTCACCCTGGAACCCAGCATGAAAGTAGCAATTTGAAAAGAACTGAAGTCATACACGAAGGAGGCTCATTAGGTAATCTTAAAGTGCCTGCCAGCAACTCCATTTCTGGTTCTTTATCCAAAGAAAGCGAAAGCACTAACTCAAAAAGATATACGCATCCTGATGTTCGTTGTAGCATATTTACAATGGATAAAATAAATAAAGTCTTCCATCAGATGAATGGATGAAAGGGATGTAACACACACACACACACACACACACACACACACACACACACAGTAGAATTCTGCTGTGAAAAAGAATAAAATCTTGCCATTTGCAACAAGCTGAATGAACACTGAGGGTATTATGCTAAATGAAATAAGTCAGAGAATGTGATTTTACTTGTATTGGAATCTAAAAAATGAAACATAAACACAAGCAAAGTGAAACTAAAATCATAGAGACAGAAACAGATTCTGGGTACCAGAGGGGAGGAGGTTTGGCGGGGAGGGGAGGAGTAAGGTAGGTGAAGGGGATCCAGAGGCACAAAAACTTCCAGTTATGAAATAAATACAAGTAGATGTAATGCACAGCATGGAAACTATAATCAACAATTTGCTGTTGAAAATTTGAAAGTCGCTAAGAAAAGATAGTGAGTAGATTTATTGTGATTAGTTTATAGTGTATATAAATGTGAAAGCACTATATTATATACCTGAAACTAAAATAATGCTTCATGTCAATTATACTTGAGTAAAAATAGCTATCTTATTAGATTATTTTGCTTATACTAAAGAAAAAACAATAGCAATTTTAAATAGATATGAAAAAAAATTAAACCTTAAGAACTTCTTAAGGTTTTGGGGATTGGACCTGTACTAAACAAAGTAACAAGGAAATGTTGTCATCTGACTGCTTTTAGTGTTTCTGTAGGGTAGGTTCAGGGGGCAACAAATAACCTCAATTCACCTGTAAAATATAGCAGTTGGATTAAAAAAAATTCCCAATGGCCATATTTAAGGCAATGAAAAAGGTAATCCTTAAATTCATGTGGAATTTCATGGAACCCCAGTAGCCAAGACAACCTTGCGGTAGAGACAGAGTTTAATAAAAATAAGAATCCCCTAAATTGTTAAAGGAAATAAATGGACTGTTAAACAACATAAAATAATTAAAAATAGCAAGAAACCACAACAAAAGTAAATAGACAAAGAAAAAAATGTGAAAAAATATTTTCAAATTAAAGCTATATCTATAATATATAAAATACTATTAACAAAATGAATAAACAAAAGACATTAAGGCAAAGACACAAAGTGAATTCAATTGCTAATAAACAACCTCTTATGAAAGGAAATGCAAAATAGTGCAAAAGTAGATTGAAAAATTTACAAAGAGAGACGACACCTACTGGTGACTGAACAGGTAATTTCCAACACTGATGGCAGAAATAGGAATTATTTTGAGGAAAATTCTGTTAATATCTTTAAAATTGAGACTAACCTATGCCCTTGGCCCTCTGGAACCTACTGTGGTAAATTTATGCTGGGCAATAAAATGGACTACAATGAAAGTATACACGTGGAAGGAAATCTATCTAGTAATCAAATATAGATAAAGTATATAATAGCCAAAGTACATAGTGAAGCAAATCTTTATCAATAGAATAGAAGAATAATGTCTGAGCACCTTTATTGTGGAATATTATATAGCTATTGTAAACACTGAGTTAGGACTATACCAATTGACTTAGAGGGATTGGTGTAATGTATATAAAAATCAGATACAGAGAAACATGTATATATAACCCCCTCAACATATATAGTACATATACTTATCACATATATATATGATTATATGAACATTTGTTTATTAAGAAGCCAATTATTAAAAACAGTAAACTTCTATAAAAATTACAGAATTACAGCCTAGTAAAATTTTTTAAAAGGTGCGTATGCTTACATTTGACAGTTTTCTCTTTATCCCTCCTCTATTTCAGTGTTATGAGTTGATGTGCATTCTTTCAAAACTTTTTCTACACACACACACACATACACACAGGCACACTTTGCTTTTCTTTAAACTGTAAAACAGTATTGTTTTGCAGGTGTTCAAGTCCAGGCAGAGTACTGCCCTGCCTAGTATATTGTCTGAGGAAATTACAAGAAAACACAGACACACAGACATGGCCTTTATTATACTCACAATAGGAAGTCTCTTATGGCTGTGGTTTGGGGAAGAATTTGCCTGCCCTGGTGGCTAACCAGGCATGTTTTCATCTTCCAGTTGTGGCAGTTGGGTAAGTTATCAAAAAAGAGGAATCTCTTTTAAAGGGGATTATCTGCAGAGGGAGGGTAGTGAGCGGGTAAGAATAGCCAAGTGGGCGAGAACAAAGAACAATCAAATAGGCAAGATTCCAGGGCAGGACATTTTGGGTACAAACAGTGTGGGCAAAAACAGTTATCATCCCAGAAAGTCCATCTGTTACATTCAGGTCCTTGCTCAGTGCTGGCCAGGTGCTGAGGCCACTTGAAGGTTGAACATCGGTCAAGTTCTCAGCTACTCACCAGTATTCTGTTCTTTCTGATGTAATTGTTATTTTAGCTTGCCCTCTTCTCTGACATCGCAGCACATCTTCAATTTCTACACCCCTCAACCCCATTTCAGTAACCATGCAGTTAACCTACTCTTCAAGGGTTATTTCGGAAAATGGATGTCATAACTTATTAAAATCATTTCCACATTTCTGAAAAAATAGGTTGTTTGTGTCCCGTAGAAGAAAACCGTCAACTAGCTGTGGGTCCCAGGCAAAGCATCCAGACCATCAAGGCCTAGCAGTAAATGTTTTAGGCTAGCTCCTGCATATCAGGGGCTATTTTTCTCTTTCTCAAAATAAATCCTACAGAAATATTCGTACAAGTGTCAGGATCAAGGAGTATGTATATTTTAAAATTCAAAGATTTCCCCCAAGGCTTTACCAAAATATATCCCACCAACAGGGGAGGGTGATGAAAGGGAAGCCTCAGTGGGAAGTTTCTTCTAATGAATAACTTTGCTCAGAGAGGATGCATATGGCCAGGCTTTTTTTATTGGTTATTTCTGCGAAGACAAAGTAAAAGTAGGAAAATGAGGGAAAGTTTTTATTACCTAGAAACTTAATCGAAGTTTTTTTTTTAATCTATCTTTTGAGTAGTGTTAATATGTCATTAAAAACCTGCAAAACAAGAGAAAATCCTGATAATTATTTTCCTATCTTTCTGTTTTCTGTAAAATGGGGAAGAAAATATTTTGTTATAAATAATGCTTTAGAAATATATCATTCTCTTTGAAGTAGAATCTCTGCCTTCTCTTTTTCCCTTAGAAAGCAGGCATGCTGCTTTTACAACTGTCTGGCGGTTGGTAATTTCTTATCACTGTCAGTTTTTAATTGATGACGTCTTGCTTGATATTTGACAGCAACAGGAAAGGTTTTTCTTCTTTTCTGGCAGAGAAGAGTGAATGGAAAAGGCGAAATCATGCAAATGGCATCACAGAGCATCATGGAGGTATCATGGGTACATTAAATGGTCATAAATGTGAGTTTAGCTGAATTAATTCCTTGCCACATGTTTTTGCGGGTAGAGAAACTTAACGCATTGACTTGTACTATATAAACTAAATCAGAATTCCCTCCTTGTTGGATGATGAATCAAAATGAAAAAAAATTCTGATGCTTCTGGTGTCTTAAAAAACGCCATTCTCCATAGGAGTAAGGAGATATTAGTTAACTGGAGATCCATTCTAACCATCATTTTAACACACAAGCAGGGATTATTTTGCTTAATTCTTTGATGTGCCAACAATTTTCCTATTCTTAGAAGAAATGAATAGTTATCATACCACTGTTGTTGTAACAAAGTGATCACTCAAGGACTTCTGAATTAAAAAAAAATTTTTTTTTCCACTCTTAATTATTACCTGTCACCTTTTTGTCTCGTCATTTGTTTTATCTCTCCATAATGGTTATAAAGACCCCCCCAAAATAAAGGTGGGTTAAGGACTAAGCTTGTTTCACTTATAATGTTTTCCTAAGATAACATTCACGGATTCTCAGGTCTACCTTACTTTGGCCATGTCCTACCTATTTGTTTAAGAAAACCTAGCTCAGGATATCCTCTTTCTCCCTTTGGGTCCTAATTAATTTATGAATTCCTTTCATGGTCAGGTGGCTCTAAAACTCAGAATTTAAGGAGATAAGGTGGAAAGTGTTATTGTTTTCAAATTTAATTTTTTTTAAATTTAAAGCAGATCTTTTTGTTTTTAACTTGTTACATTTTGAAAGTATAGTTAACATAATTTTTACCATTTTAATACTTGTAAGTGTACAATTTGGTGATATTACATGCTAACCAGAGTTGATTTTAGGTAATAATTTGATAGCATTATTTTGGATCTTGACTCCTTGATATGTTTTTGTTTGGGTTTTTCCAATTGCAGTAAGTCAAGACTCATTTCCAGTGTGGGGCGATGACCACAAAAACCTTTTTATTCACACCCAGGAGAAAAGTTTTGCTGACCACTTTCATAGAGGGTGAGGTGACAGGATTCCCTCTTTATGATGTACTGATTGGAGGTGACGTCATCCATATGCATCACTGACCCCCCTCACTTGGGGTATCACCAAGTTTTGAAAGTTCTCATCGCATCACTTTGCTTTTACAAAAGACCCACTGTTATTTCCTGTTTCAGCTAACTGAAAGAAATACGAAGTGGATTTTTGCTTTTACGACAGAGATGAAAAACGAGACTGTTCAGCGTTTGTTTTGCAGCAGTCACTCCAAAGGCAGTGGTATCATGAGCAGAGAGGGCGACACTGCCGGACTCCGTCCCAGGAACCACTTTTTATATAGCTCTGCAAGTGGGCTTACTGAGGCTTGTCCTGGTTTAGCAGCCTTGTCCCAGAGACCCACCTGGTTTGAAATTCTGTCCCAGTTTCAACTGCAGTTTACTAAAATTTAGTTGGGTAGAAACAGCCCCAAAAAACTAGGTCCAGGTTCCCCAATGGGAGTGTTACCCTCCCCCAACTCAGTGCAGTGTTAGGTGATGGCCAACTTGTTGCGGTTTCAACTCTGCGAATTAGGGTAGGTCTACCTGTATATGTCTTATTCCTGCTTTTTCTAGATATGAGTGTTGTTTTTGGTTTTATATATTATTTGGTAGGTCATTTTGGGGGTCTGAGAAAGCTCACATTTTGCCAAATAAATTAATGATAATTGCTTCTTTGGTTTTTGCCATTTTGACTTAGGAGAGGTTTTATAGGAACATTCTGTTGTTGGAGAGTGAGGAAAACCTGTATAACTTTTTATTTAGGGCCATGAAAAGTGTTTTTTTTTTTAATATTAAATAGAAATTTTATAAAATAGAAAATGTATATAATTTTCCAAACAGAAAACATGATTTGCAGAATAATCCATGCTTCTGTTTCCTCCCATTGTCATCTTATATAAATTATCTTGAGAGGAAAGGCCAAGAACTTGTGATTCCTTATTCTAAATTTAGTGAAAGTTTTTCAAATCAATTTAGAGACTTTTTTTCATAATAAATGGTCTCAATGTTAGATTTCCCAACTCTCTTTGTATTAATAAATATTTCCTATTAATTTCAGCACACAGTCTACCCTGTACTCAAGACAATCTCTACTCATTCATATATTTAATTCATTGTTTTCCTAAATAGAGCATTTTAAATGGAAAAAATAAAAACTAAAGCTGTGAGGCACATGAATTACAGGGCATTGGTGGTTAGAGTTAATAACTGGGTCTGCAAGTTTGGTCTAGAAACACATCTAAGGACTGATTAATCTGTCAAGCTCATGTGGAATTGTTTCTTTGCTCACCATTGCTGCATTATTCTCCACTCTACAGATTGGAGTCCTCTGCTTAAAAAAACCAGTGCTCTCTCATAATCTTGCTTGGTCTATAGCCTAATTCATGACAATTTTCATGACCTATGGGCTCCTAGGTAGTTTAGTTTTTAATTTCAGTTTCTCAGGAATGACTTGTAGGTTAGACTTGTCTTTTTACAGAATGTCATGACATAAGTTGTTGGCAGTGTTAATGATTGGTAGCTCTTGGGACCGATGGATACTTGATCAATATTATTTTGACTAAAAAAAAAAAATAATACAGCAAATGACCTGGGTAGAAGGAATATAGGGCTAAAACAAGTCCTTTGGAGGCCTAAGGGAATTGAAAAAATAATAATGTTAAACTCACAGACTAATATAAGTTGCAAAATTTAAAAGATTGATTCAATAATTTCAATCACAAAATTCTATATTAGTCCATCAGAGCTGAATTTCTTTCCTCCCTTCACCCTTGCTTTGTGCCTGTACTTTCTGGTCATCTAAGTCAAGAAATGGGTTACTCTGAAATTACGTAATATGGAATTTTCTGGTAGAAAACACAGCTAGAATGTCAACAACAGTCACGGATGGATTAATTTCCCCATCCATGTGGGAGGACAGAAATGGGTATGTGTTCAAGTTGTCCTACTTTCTGCCTATCAAAATGTGCTCACCCTACAAAGCCTAATCAAGTATGACTTTTTTCGTGGTGCCTTGCTAAACACTGTTGGTCTCTGTCGACTCCTTTTTCTTTTGAACTCCTGGAACCTGTATAATCTGGGCCAGATTTCAGCACTGCAATCACTTCTACTTTACATTTCCTGTTTTTATCCATAAGTGTTGGTGTTGATGTTTATTCTCAACATGAAAACAGTCTGTATTGTATATTTGTTTTACATTTCTTCCAGTCTCAGGGTTAGGGCTATATATGGGTTATTATTTTTTTATTCGTTAATTAGCTATAAAACATATTAAGTATTAAAATTTGATCTCTTCCCCTTTGTTCAGTTGTTAAATATAGTATAAGGTTAGCACAAATGTTGAATATCCTCATGGCATTCTTTTGTCTTCTAGGCCCATTTTATTTTATTTTATACTTTGATGTAATCTGACAGCATTTCCCTTAACTACATCACTTATTTGTTTTCTGTGTAGTGTTTATCATGCCTTATGGTTTGTCTACAGGGTTCACCAATTTTTTGAGGTGTGCAAAAGCCTGGAAGTATGAGGGTTAGCACCTTGCATAGGCAATCTTGTGCCAATGGGAGCTGGTAAATAAATGCTTCCCTTTGTCATGTCTTAGAAAATACTTTCAAGGTTCATTCTACATGGCTCTTCAAAGACACCCCAGTAGAACTGAGCCCCTGTGACTGCAGTTGTATCCACCTCAGTCTTTGGGTGGTCTTTCCCTCTGGCCCATTTTTCTTTTTCTGGTATTTTCATTCTTCCTTGGATCCCTTCCCCAAATAAAAAACCTGCATACATCTCAGGCTATGCTTAGGGGAAGAAATTAGACTAAGAAAACATGAATCTTAAGTTTCCACAAGTATAATCATAAAATGCTGAAGAATTAAAAAACAATATTTTCTTTCTATTTAATTCTATTGTACATTCAAAAAATCATTAGGTGAATAACATCTTCTCGTGCTCTCTCCACTTTACAAGATAAGACCACAGTCTTATGACAATTAAAGTTCTGCAGTCTGTGTTGGAGCTGGTTTGAGTCTATTGTGATAAACTGTGTCTTCTGCCAGACAGGCCCCTAGCTGAGTATTAACCCATCACGGTTAGTTAGCACAGGTGTGTGCAGAGTCACAGGCTGAGAGAAAAACAAATCATTATTTTTACTTTGGCACATAAGCTAAGAAGTAATATATCTTCTAAAATTATCTGGGGGTATAATTTAGATGTCCAGACCCAAGAAGTGAGTATATTTGCTCATCTATTCATTAAAAAAAGTAATAATTATAAGATTATAGGCACTATACCTTGGTAAAATAGGGAGTAGTAACAGTACCTGTATAATAAGATTGTTGTGAAGATTAAATTTTGTAAAATTACCATATGAAAAGTTTAGCACATATCAAGTGTTCAGTAAATGCTAACATTATTAATTACTAAAGGTACAAAGATGAAAAAATATAATTACAGCATTAAATAAGATTAGAATCATTTGGGAGGAGTACACATAAATACTTTAAGTATAGAGTGATGAGTACTGAAAAACATACTTGGTTTAGAGGCAGCACAAAATGAGGAAAAATTATCTCTTCTTGGGAGTTGTTAGAGAGAATGTAAACATTTTCAAAGTATTCAGAAAGAAAAAAATTCATTCATTCAAAAATGTTACAAATATTTGTTGACATTGTTACAAGCATTGCTTTATCCTTTGGGTACATAAAGACATGGCAGATAATCTTTTAGATATAATGCTTTGTTCAGAGGATGAGTAGTTAGGCATTTTGATATCTGAATCTCAAGCTATTCTCCTGGTACATAAACTACTTGGCAGAGAAGAAGTATGGAATTCCCCTTGTTGGGAATGAGCAACCCAAAATATCTTTGTCTTCCACAGTTGATTTTGCAACTTATATTTTAGTTTTCATCTGTGCGAGTTAAGGAGATCATTTTAGCTTTCCAGTTAATCGGCATAGAAGAAGTTATAAGCTAGCACCATGTGGGATGCTTGTGTCTACAAACATTTGTTTGACTTGTATGTTATTTTTTAAATATCAAGATCTAATGATACTAAGGCTTGCATTCCCACATGGCAAAATATTTGAGGCTGATTAGCAGCATCTTTCTGTTTTTGGTCTTATTGTTTATATGATGATTAGGTGAATATTACTTACCAATATGCAATGAAATGAACTTTTAATTATACTTTTTTTGCTTGTACAACCTCTGCTATTCCCTATAGTTTATGAAGGACTCATTTTCCTTTGCTGAATTTTCCATGTTTATGAAATGAACTTACCTTTCAACTCTGTCTGAAGTATACATTTTCTGTTAATTCATTTACACATAGTAGAAAGTATATCCATTTCAAATGGTTTTAAAATATCCCTGTAGTTCTCTAGCCTTTCTACTCTCAGAGACTTTAGTTCAATTACCTTTAGAGACTTACTCTTCATCTTTTACACTGCAAGGTCCTTGCTTCTTGCTTCTACGAATTCCTCTTTTTTCAGTGACTGTTCTTTCTTTCATGGTTCACACCCTCCAATAGATTCTTGAGAAAGGATGCATACGTAGAACATAATTTTTGAGTCTTTGAACATCTGAAGATATCTTTATCCAAATTATTGAATGAAAACTTGGCTAAAACATAAGATGTCGGGGATCTTTTGTCTATATTTTAAAAGCATTTTTCCATTGCATCTCCAGATTCAATATGCCTTTGAGGAAATCAGGTACAATTCTGATTCTTGTTCTTATTCATGATATTGGTTATTTAAGAGTTTCCTTTTTTTTTTTTTTTTCAGTAAGATAAAATTTCAAGACTGTGTGGCCTATTTTTATCTATTGGGATAGGTATTAAAGAACTCTTTCAGTGTGGAGGTATTTGTCATTCTTTTAGATAATTTTCTTCTATTACTTAGTTGATGATTTTTCTCCTTTAATTTCTCTGTTATCTCTCTTAAAATCTAGGTTTTATGGTGCTAACTCCTTATCTAGTCCTCCAATTTTATTCTTCTCAGTTTTCCATCTTTATGTTTCTTTTCTACTTTTTGGAGATTTATAAACTTTTCTAGTAAATATTTTATTTCTGTTTTATTTAAAATTTAAATAATTTTTAAAAAATTACACTGAATGGTATTTTTCTAGCTGCTGCCACTGATGCTCTTGTTTTTCCCCTCTCCATCATCATCTTCTTTTCTTCCTTTATTTTAACTGTTATGTTAGAGGCTTTTTTCAAATTTCTTATCATCATTGATTATATTTAAGATAATCATCAAATTGCTGATTAAAAACTCTGATTATGAGCTTCATTGTATGTTGATCAGGCAGCAACATGGTTGGTTATTATATAACTCTCAAGATCTGTGGGTCTTTTTTCTTGTGTCAGTCATAATTCCTGAAGGATTTGTGGTTCTGTCCTGTTGTTGAATGGCTGATTGCCAGTGTCCTTGGAGCCCAATGGAGAAAGGATTTTGAATATTTCTAAGAGCTTGGTATCTTCAAGAACTGAGTTTTCCTTGCTCAGTGTCTTCAGATAACAAAATACATTTTCATTGCCCATTTTGTGCATAGTGTGTGTTTGTGGGGGGTCTACAAATGTTGTAGGGGTTGGAAACCAGCTTTCTCTTGGCTTAAGTCATGTTTCTGTTTTTTTGTAACCTCAGGAGTTCCCCAATGACATTAAAAACTGCCCCCACCCTTAAATGGGGGGCAAGGAGAGACCAAAGAAGGAAACAGACCATCCCAGATTGATAGGTGGCAATTTTAATAAGCAAAGGAACTTATATAACAAGTGTATATCAGATAGCTGTGAGCTGAGTTGATCTCTGTATCACCCACCAGAATCTTAAAGATTTACGTAATATCCTAACAAGATTCAGTCATGTGTTCAGTCCAAGTAGTCTCAATAACTTACTAGTTTCTCTCAGGGCTGTAATAGATAGAATATACACTCTCAGGATTGCCTGGGCTTAGCTTTTGGGTCAAAGAGTAACATATCTAGCTGGTGACCTCCTCCAACACTTGACCCCTTCTGAATGGCATTTGCAATCTTACATGTTCCCCCTTTTCCACAGCGTGCTGCTGCTGGAGGGCAGGGTGTGTGATGATGTTGCTCATTTTTTTTGCCTTCTTTCTAGCTCGAGAAATACTGTCACCCCACCATCTTGGAGCCACACCAACCCTACCTGGATATGTTCTGGCTTTTTGCTGGAACCTGGAAGCTACAGCTACAATAAGATCAGCAGGTGTATGTTCTCTCACTACAAACATCTCATGAACTAGGGGATGCTCTGCTGGTTGGGGTGCTGATATGCTTTTGTTTTACCTTTGTGTTAGGAATCCCAGGGTCTGGGGCACTTCCTCCATTTTGCTGTAAATCACCACAACACCTTCTTGACTCTCTTCATTTTCCCAGGGATTTCACCTGTTAGCATCCCAATCAGGCTTTATTTGAAACAGGTGGACCTTAATCTGAGGTAGTCTTTACCCTCTTTGCTTAGCAAAATGATTCAACTAAAATCTCCAATTTATTATTATCTCCTACCTTGTTCCCCTACATTGTTAACCGCAGAGCTAACAAAGTAGAGGACAGCTACACACCCTTCTGTAACCTCAGCTCTTCTTCCAACTTCCTAACTTAAGCTTTAGTCTCCAGTTGGCCAGTGGAACTGCCCACAGAAGAGGCCAATCCACTGTAGCAGCCAATCATTTCCCTCCTTGCCAGTTTGTGCTTTGTATGCTGTTCCTCAAACAAACGCCTTAAAAAAGCAATGTTTTAAGGCTCACAATGGTTGGTTCACTACCTTGGGAGTTCTCTGGGTGAAATATTAAACTGGTACAAGGAAGACAGAAAAAAGAAACATACTGCTTGTCATAAATAGGGAGCGGGTAGGAGTGAGTTTCTTTTATAGTATGTAATGGAGTCAATACAAAGCACTTGGTGTGTGTCTTCAAAAATGCACTCAAAAACTTTATTGCAATCACACTGAGCAAGAACGCAAGTAATTAACCTCACAATCCAGGGCAATTCTGGAAGGTACCATGCATTGCGTGAAACTATAACTGTAGTTAGATCACTTAAAACAAAATCAAAAGCAAGCAAGATTGAAAGTCCTCATATGAGCTCAGTACTTCTGAGTATCATTCAGTCTAACTGGTGCTTAAGGAGTTTTGAGTTGTCTCACTGATGGAGATGATCAGGATCACACTTCGAAACCAAGAGCCAGGAACCAGAAATGTGTTAGTGTTTAAGGAGGAACAAAGTATATTTGGAAAAAAAATAACTTAAGGCCTATGCAACTGAAGTGGTGATTGGAAATCAGAGTGGCATGAGATGATTGAGGAATTACGTACAGTCAATTCAGTCAGTTCCTTATTGTGAAGGTAACAGTTGGGACGATCACTTAGGTATAACTGGAAACTGCTTAGGTATGTGTTAAGTGTAGAACTTATAGAAGTAAGGTCTGGGGAGTAACATTTGAAGATCTGCTCTTGGTAGAGGATGGTAAATTGAGATACGGGTTGAGTGGAATGATACTCTACCACACAGTTGCTTGCGGTGGCTCCTGAAAACTATCATTGACTTTTGTACTGCAGAACCTCCACAGTCTTAGTAGGTGTTCTTGGTTTTATGGCTTATTGTACCAACAGAACAGAAAGAAGTGATCCATCAATAATCACAGAGAGAACCTGGAGGAAGTAAATGGAGAAATGTGGTAACATTCTTCCCATGGGAAAGTATGTGAGAAAATATTTAATTGAAATGCATACTATATTTTTTAAGAGCAATGTGTCTGTGATCTCTAAGTGCTGAACAATCCTGCTATCATTTCTGCTTAGGATGAGACTATAATGAAGGAATGTTTGTATTATAATTTTTACAGTCTAAATCCTTCTTCTAACGGTTTGTTTAGGAATAGGACTAACTTTAGAGTTCCTTTCATTTACATAGATATTAATGTAATCCAAAATATAGTGGACAATTCACCCAGTACCACAGGCTTTTTCCCCACCAACTTGTTCCGGAATGTCCATGAGTTTTGGTATTGAATGGAGTTGAGTTAATAAGTAGTTAATGCCATTTCAGAAGACTTAAAAATTGTTAAAATGTGTTCAACTATCATCAGAGCAACATATTTTCTTTATATGTAAAAAGTAAAAAGAAATTGGCTTTACTAAATAAAAGGAGGAAGGCTTTAAGTGGTGTGGTCTGACAGCAATTTGTATTAGAGTCTAGAAGAGCACATTTGTAATGTCTTGTGGTAGTACATTTATCTCTTGGTGACAGAAGGAATAATTGCTTTGAGAGCATATCAGTGGCTGTTTAAAAATTTAACTCTTTATTTCCTCACACCTAAGGTTGCACAATTGAGAGCAGGAAAAAAAATCTGAAGAAATATAATCCAGGTAGAACAGTTATGAAATACTGGTTATCAGAAAAACATGCATATTGTCTGCTTCAAATAATGGCAAAAAGACAGAAAATTTTCCTTATGTTAGGTAGATACTATTCATTTATGTGTATTAGTTTCTTGTCCAATTATTTCTGCATCTTTTGTCTGTACAATACATTTTCAAGTTAAACATGCCTGCCACGGTGTTAATTTTGTTGTTGCTGTTCAAAGATGAACTATTTGTGGTAAGTTGTGAAGTAGACTTTGCTTTCCTGTGTTCTCAAATTTGAAAGATTTGATGACTTCTTGAATACTAGCTCCCTTTTATCTATACCTTTGTGTGAAGTCTGTTGATTTCAGGTCCTTAATTTCCCCAGAAAAAAATATGTTGATATTTACATCTCCCCAGTATCCAGCCAACTCCTCAAGGGCAGAAATTACATCTTTTTTGACCCTATCAGAAGGTGTAGCACTTGGATACAGGTGAAGAGATGCCTCAAGGTAGGAAGATCACCTAATTTGTTGTCGAAATTGATCATCTGAGAGTGCAAGATGAATAATTATGCTAGGCTAGCAGGTACAAACTGTCCCAATCAGATCAGGATGCACGATGACTCTTCTTCAAGACCATCGGGGGGAAACTCAGATAATGCACTAACTGACATCAGATTTTTAAAGTGAATTGAATATTTTGGTCAACGATGGTTGACTCAGTAAATACCTTTTTAATTACTTTTATTTTAACTATGGAAAACCAACATTAAATATTAAATGACTCATTTTGACTTATCTTAAAAAAATTAGATTGTATATTCATATTCATAAGTATATTCATATCTTTGTTTCTGAAATCTGTATGTAGTATGCTGGTATTTCTTGATCTGTTTGTATTTTTTCTTCTAAAATCTATTGATTTTGCGCAATATAGAAACACACAAGTTTGAAAGGGATACATTTCATTTAAAAGGGCCAGTCATGCATCAAAGGAGGGCTAGATTTCTAAAGTAAAAATGCATTTGTGATAAATTATATTCAGCTTGTGGCTGGTACATAGTAGGTATTCAAGAAATATTTGATGAATGAGTAAATAAATGAGTGAAGAATTATAGCTCAGATTTTTTCCTCCTGTAGGGACCTATGGTTATTCAGTATTTTCATCTGGTTCATGCTGTTTCTTCAATTTATCGAGGTCACTTTGAATTCTGATCTTTGCTTCTGAAGTGTTGGCAATCCCTCTAACTTGGTGTCATGTGAAAAAAAATACTACCTGTATGAAATGTGTGACTGAGTTAAGTTAGGAGTGTCATGTTGAACATTTTCTTAAACTAGAACACAGCTGGAAATTATTACACATCCAAAAGCATACTTCATTTCAGTCTTACCGGGTCAGCCTTGTCCACATTTGACTGATACTTTTTCTTATCATCTGTAACCAATCATCCAGTTTCTTTACTAAACAGAAAAATAAGATGCATGACAGAATCTCATGAAAATTAGGGGACAAGAAAGGTAATAGGTAATAGGGGAGGGCATTAGAGAAATACCTTGTAAGCCAACTTTACAAATTGTTCTCTTGCGCAGACCTGCTGCATATGCCTCAATAGGGAAGTCTTGACCTATAATATACAGAAACAATCTACTATAGGTTGTCTTACAGGGTAGATGTAAATTCTCTAATACATTCACATAGCACTGTTAAAAGTTTGGGCAGGAAAATATCTTAGTGTTGAGAGTTTAACTCTCTTTAAGTTCAATGACCTATTTACTATTTTGTTATTAAAAATGTTTTTATTTACATCAGTTATAGTAATAATCTCTCATCATGTAAAATTTAAATTGCTCAATCTTCTAAAATGCACAGATTTTAAGTTTTTTTTTAATAGAGATGAAAATAGGAAATAAGCCAATTAGTGACTATATATTGCAACAGACCACATAAGAAATAACTGAGATAATTATCCAGGTAATTTAAAGTAAACTTCTCTTTTGCCTACTTATTTATTTGATATATGAAATAGAAGTTACTTCACTTTAGTTTTTATTTGTGGACTCATTATCATAGAAACTACTAAGCCATTGCTCAATGATTAGTGGATTATATCTACATTTTGATCTTTCTCTTTCTTATTCTTAGATTGAAAGATTTAAAAATTTTCTTCCTGTTAATAAAAAATCAAATATGTTGTTTACAAATATAACAAATAGTTAAATATTCTCTATTCTATGCCTTTTCAATGGGGGGAAATTTGAAATTGCAGGTAAAAGATAAATATTTCCATGGAATAAATTTATAAGTGTATCCCTTTTGTTTATATAACAAAGGGAAAAACATCCTTCTATGATAAAGACTACACTTCTAAAACATGTTTATAATTCCAGGAGTGTGATGTGTTTTAATAGCTCAGTACTGTGGTCGCAACACTCCCTTTGATCCGTAAGTGGCAGTATGTGTTTGTATGAGGAGGTACAGCTGGCAGTGTGAATTCCCAATGTTGATGATGGTCTGTATGTCACAGGCTTCATTCCAACAATGCTATATGCAAATTAGTTATAGCTTCATGCCAGGGTGGAACACCATTCACGGAGTAATTGCCAGCACTTTCCGGTCATTCTATATATGGAATGAAAATAACCATTTAGGGACCTATTCCTATGGATTAGCAGAGTAAAAGCATTATGTTGTATACATTCTTCACATTTTTATCACAGAGATGTTCATTTTTGTTGCATTTTTAATATATATGTAAAAATGGAATTTTTAATACACCTTCAATATTTAGTCTACTCTGCATTTTTGAACACCTAGTGGTTTTACATAAGTTAGTGTATGAGAATTGTTTTAAAAAATAAATTCTGTGGCATATTATTTGAAAGTCTTTAAATGCTGTGAATAAAATCTATGCTGATTAGATGTGTGAGAAATTACTGTTACTGTAGTAGTACACAGAACACAAATGTTTAAATTAATTTTTCTTCATTTAAAAGTGTTTGCTGTCTCTGAGCTTTTCTTCTGATGACTAAGAGGAACAGTACACATGGACCTAAACACAAATAGTGGAAGGGATAATTGTTTCTAATGACAAGAGCTTAAAAGTCTTAGGGAAGGAAATGCAGCTCCAGATTTTGAAAGTCTATGAAGCGAGAAAAAGGTACTAATAGGTGAATTAGAAACAGAACATTTCTATGGTAGCATCTGTGAGTTTTCCTCATTCCATTTAAATTTTCTCTCATTTTAGAAATGTCCTGATACGTACTCCTCCTTTTCAGTTTTACATGCAAAAATGAAGCCACTGCTTTCCTCTGTATGCAAAATGATTTGTAAATGCATTCTGTGAATAAAACACATTAAATGCCATTTGCATATAGTACGTTAACATATGTGAAAAATGGTTCACACAGTACATTAGGAAGGGAATAAACAGAAATGACTTTAAAATGCCTGCTATATTTATAACAATTTAAAAGATAACAGAACAATGAATTTCAGGTGCATTGGACTTAATTCAGTGACAATGTTTTCTTTGGAAGCCCTTATTTCTTCTTATTATTTTTATTTTTTATTTTTGCAGCACTCCTTTGCCAATTGCAGCACTAAGCTGCCAAGATTTTAGAGGTGACCAGGAGTTGGAGAGCTCATGCAAATGAGCTCCTCTCTGCTGGCAGCCCACAATGACTGATTCAAAAGAACACTTTAACCCAGAAGATGAGTCTGAACTGAGTATCACCAGCCAGAAACCGTTTCAGTGTTCCATGTTGAGTGGGAGGTTGTCTTCCAAATCATATTTTACCTTCTGAAATTCACTAGCTCTATTTCCAATGATAGAAGAGTTCATTTCCTCCTTTTTAAATTTAAATGGGAAATTCCCATACATTAAAAATCTTTCTACCTTTAAATTACATGTTAGGGCAGCACTGTTTCTATTTCCTTCAACTTACATAACACCCATTAACAGGAATATATGTGTACATCTTTATTCCCAGGCTGTCTGAATTATATATGGCTGAGTTCCAGTGTTTAATAATATATTGAATCTGAAAGAAATGTTGAAAAATATACAATGTGTGTAAGTCTCAAAGTTTTATTAGGTTTCCTAGTATGAACTGGCACATGATGTAATTTTCAAGAGTAGTATCACGGGGCTCTGTTGAATTGGCGAGATGCAAGTCCAGCAGTATATTATAACATCGTCATTTTACCTCAGATTCTGGTTTCCTATACACTTCCGCCTTTGGTAATTTACATAAACATGCATAGGCTATGAATTATGCATAAACCTTATTTTAAATGCAGAGCTTTCAACTCTCTCTGTGCGCTAGTATACACACCCATTTGATTGGTTCTGCCCTGTTTTCATTACTCGCAATTTCTTGGAACACAAAAGAGGTTGAAAAGGCTGACAGGAATGGACAGTGTTTTTTCTTGTGTGTGTGGGAAATATTTGTATCCTTTTCTAGGCAACTGGTGTTGCAAAGTTTTGCTTGTGATTATTGTTCCTAGTTATTTTTCCCAAGGAAAAATACATTAAAATGTCTGCACTTACAAAAGAAAAATCACAATCAGATACTTTATTTATTTATTTGTAAAGGATGCTGCAGAAATTGTTCTCTAGTTGAAGTCTAAGCACATGGCTATAATAAAGAAGCTAACATTAGATTGGGGGGAAATGTCCCATTTATATCCACAATAACTGGATAATTCTAAAGCATTGATGGAATAGTAGGTAACCAGAAAATAAAAATGTTAGTATTATAATAGTTTCATTCAAGTAAAATTTAATATTTTGATTAATGTACATGCATAACGCGTCCTTTGCATTTGAGACATTGTATGAATAGTTTTCATAAGAACTTATTGTTAGGTTGGCTCAGAAAGACGGGACGGCGGCCATGCCCGGCGGCCATGCCCGGCAGCCATGCCCGGCGGCCAAGCCCGGGAAAAAGGTGGATGACATCAGAATAAGGGATGCAACCCCCACACCTGGATTCACAGGGCCAATCCCCAATCGCGGCATAGGAAGCCCTCAAAATTCCTTTGCTTAAAGAGCGCGCTCCCCTTTGTTCAAGCGCGACTTCCCCAGCCCCATTCTGCAGACTTGGGAACTTTGCCCGGGTGTGCAGAATCCAATAAAGCCCTGGCTATTCAACTTTTTTGTCTAATTGACTTTTTCTCCTCGCGGAGCCCAGAAAAACCTTACACTTACCCCATGAAATAATCTAATTATATAAAGACATTTTTACTAAATAGCAGTACATTAAATAAAAAACAGTGAAGTGGCATGTAAATAGAAAATAATAAGAAGTATTTTATCTGTTTACTAATCACCTTGTGATTTAATAATTTTAATAATATTTAAATAATAACGCTATGCTTTTCAAATGGTGGGAAATTTCCATTCCCTTTTTGAAAGACAAACTTCTTATTTTTTTCTTTCATTTCTCTCTTCATTTTCTACTTTTATATTTCTGGGACTTTGTCCTTTTTCTCGCATCTGCTTCTTTTTCCTTTTTTCATTTTTAAACATAACTTTTCTTTTACTCCCTATTTCAACACACTGGTGGATCTAGAGTCATCAAATTGTTTCTGCTCTCCCCTTTTGCTAATTTTTCTTTTAGTTTACTTCTCTTAACATCTAATTAAGCTTTTATGAGAATTTCTTTCTCTTGATAAAATCTGTATTAATGCTACAGGAAAATGGATATTTGGTGTAAGTGAAAAAGGAGTTTATGCTGTTAGATTTACTTTTGGAGGTAGTAATCTTTGAGGACCATAAATTTTTAATTTCATTCTGTTACAGGGAGTTACCAAATTCTTCCTTTGTGGATTTACATTAGAAAGAGACACCTGGAGATTAATGACCAAAAAAAGCCTTTGGGGTCATTTTTTTGTCATGATTTTATGCATAGTTTTGCTGCAGTAAGCATCTACTCAGCAACAAGACAAATTAAAATCCCAGTAAAAGAGGTGTGAAGCTGAAAATTTAGGTTTCCACTTATTGACTGAAATTTAAGGGAACAGTAGTAAACTCAAAGTAGTGCATATCACCTAAGAGAAGTTGAGGCAATTTGCCTCCATATTCACATTGAAAGAGACAGGGATACCAGGCACACCTCTGTTGATTGAAAAAAAAAAAAAAAGAGAAAAATTGGAGAACATGAGCAGAAATAGTTAACTATATTTACTTACTTTGAGAGAGTTATTTAACTTAATTTTAAAGTTAAAACTAAGATTCTCTTTCATCGTTAGGACTATATTTGGTAGTAAATAATACATTTCTATTTAAATGATTAACATCTTTGCTTCTTTGTATCTGATTTTATTTGGTTTTACTAAATGAGTGTGAATGCATCTAACCCAGACTGTTCAACAGAAAAACATTCATATGGTATTTGGTGGTTTGATCACAGCCAAAATTACCCTCATGATGTTCAGACTTCCTAGAACTATGTATATTTGAGTAAAATGCTCATTTCCAGTCTGAAATGAGCCTTGTGAAAACAGGATTCTGTAAGGTGGGACAACTCTCCTATACTGAGCTTCTGAATCTTGCCTATTATCTGTCAGTGTACACTTCAATAGACAGTGCTAACTGAAAACACCTGGAAGAGAATCCTTTAACTTGGGATTTCATGAAGACAACAAAGAGGAGAATACTTAATATGAAATTGTTAATAGCCTAAGATATAGTAAAGATATCAACTTCTAATTTCTTTTGTTCAATATAATTATATTTTATTATATTATGTTCCACATTAAAAACTAAAATACCTAGCTATATCTCACGCTCTTAACAACTCTTTACTGTGCTCAATTTCAACTCATTCCTACCAAACCTTCTCTTAGAGACATCCCATTTTTTGATTACATATTTCCTTATTATTTTTCCTTCTTTGGGATTTACTTACTTTTCCCTGTCCAGGATCACATAGCTGAATATGCTATTTATTCTCTCTTAATAGTATCTCCGTTCCTTGACATTTCTATTGTTTGTTGTACTTGTTTAGCAAAACCACAGCTCTGAAGTAGTTTTTAATCAGGCTTCTATGATATTACTGCCATAGAAGTACTGCTAAATGCATCAAACAGCCAGGTCAGTCCAAATTTAGGTAGGTCCAATTTATGGTTGTCTAAGCTCATGAGAAGCTTTAGTGAAGACCAACAATCCTACTTTAATGATTTTTTGTTTCTTTTGATATTTCTGACCAAGTTCTTTCTTGGATTCCATGTTCATACATCTCTTTCCATTCCTTCTATATTAGTGTCTAACAGGCTTCTGTTCATTTTCCTATTGTATTACCTTCCTTTGAATTTCCCACTGTCAGAGCATGTAGAAAATTGACCCATCCTGCTGAGGTTCTTCTTGGCTGGTTGAACAATTAACATCAGGCAGATCAATAGGAGAAAAAGACCAAATTTAATTACAACCTATGAAGAATTTGCATGACTTTAAATCCTAAAGTAAATAAGATAGACTGAAGATTAATATCCTAAGCTAAGGAATGGGTTAAGGGCCTGGGATGTAGAAGAGAGAAAAAGGGGTCTCAGATAATGAGGAAGAGATGAATTCATATGACAAAACCTTGCCTTTAGGTGTTTGCCTTGCTTTAAGATAGGTTTCTTTGATTAAAAAAAAAGGTTATTTCTGGAGCTGACCTTATATGTAGGTAATATTTTCTCTTTATGTTAATGGTAACAATTTCTCTTGATACCTGCATTTTACAACCCAAAGTGACACATATTGGGAATTCTTGCTCTGGAAGTCTTAAAAAAATGTCTATCTACACATTTGAGAAGGTTGATCCATACCATTAACCTTCATGGTTTAATTTCCGTATCTATTCTAAAGACTTTCATTGCTGTGTCTTCCACCGTACATATACCTACATAGAGTTGCAGATTCCCTTACACTAAATACAAAGCAAGAATGATTCATGAAAATGCATGCCAGCTTATCTTGAATACAACTTGTTCAGTATTCCTCAAATACTCTCCATATTTCTGAAAATCAAATCCATAATCTACATCTGGATCCACGAAGTCCTACACATTCTGAGTCATAGCCCTTTGCCCTACTGCCTCTCCTTATAACTACTGTTTTTTCTACCCTCTCCACTCTAGCCATACAGACCTTATTATTTCTCAAATAGACCAGAAAACGTTCTACCTCAGCGAATTTGCATTCCTGTTTCATCCTCTGCTTTGAGTAAAGATCTTCCTTGACTTACTATGAGGTTACACTTGGCTAAAATTATCCTGTTGAAAATATCCAAATTGAAAATGCATTTAATACACCTAACCAACTGAACATAATAGTTTGGCCTCACCAACCTCGTATGTGCTCAGAACACCTAAAATATAAGACACAGTAGCCAAAAAGTACTAGCCACAATGTACACTACAGAATATTAGTAGTTTATTGTTGTGATTACATAGCTGACAGCATGATTTTACTGGGCGTCATGGTATAGCATCATGAAAGAGTATCATACTACATATTGCTAGTCTGGCAATCACAATTCAGAATTAGAAGTACAGTTTCTATTGAATGTGCATCACTTTCAACCATCATTAAGTGGAAAAATCTGAGCTACACCATTGTAAGCAAGTTGGGAACATCTGTACTCCTCTCAAGATAGGCCAATGACTCTCTCCCTTACTTTGTTCAGCGTTCAACTAACACTTCTCTGAGAAAATTTTCCCAACCACTCTTTTAACACCGCATCCTTTTTTCTGGCATCTACAGACACATTTTTTACTCATATTTAATGCTTTGGTTTTCTCTGTAGTAATTATTACTACCTCTCTACTTTTAAATTTTCATTCATCTACCTTCTACCATTACACTCACTGTCCTCTCCACTGTAGAGTATAAGCTTCATGGATTTTTTTTTAAAATAATTTTATTGACTTCTAATTCCAGAGCCTGTTATAGCTCCTGGGAGATAGTAGGTTGTTCACAAAATGTTGAAAGAAGAGAAGGATCTTGGACTTGGAGGAGTAGAGAATTCCCTAAAGTGTTCACAAGAAGGGACAATTGGCTTTATTACATCTCAGTGAAACTTGTAAGAAGGTATCTGGATAAAGGAAAGTCTACATGAGCTTCTCTTCTTTGTAGGTGTCATGGGAGGAAGAATAAAAAAGAAAAAATATTGGGATTCACATTACATGAAAGAAGCATTAGTGTTATTACATTAAGAAACATTAGTATGAAGGGGGTAGGGGAATAAAGGCTTTTGCTATTTTATTAGCAAAGTTTGCTTTCTAATTTCTATTTTGGCCTAGATGCACACTTGACTCTAGCCAGCTGTCACCTCTAACCTTCGTTTTCTTTCTTCCTCCCCTCCAGCTCTTATTCACTCCCTCTTTTCTACTTATTCTTCTTTTTCTCCTCTTCTATTAATGTTCTCTTACAAATATTTTTATATTAGCATAAAATTGATAGTTTTTGTATTTTCATCCAGTTTTTGAGAGATATTGATTTGATAAAGTTAATGACTTACTGGTGGATTTAATTAAAAGATAGCCAAGAAAATAGTTTGACCATATTTGTAATCCTACTCAATCTAGCAGTCAATGAAATAGTCTCCAGATCTAAAGATATTTTTAATTTTAGCATATTCCCTACTTACCTTATCAAGAATTTTTTTTTTTTTTTGCTAATCTAGAAAGTTACCTGGACTCTCTTTTGATTCAAAAACAAAGCACGTAAATTGATAGTCCATGTAGCCTCATAGCCACAAATATTTTTTTCCTATGCTATGAATGTGTAATTCTTTCTTGAAAGTTGGTGAGGTATTCGGCTGACTAAAATCCTGTGGAAATGAGTGCTGTAGATTTATTAGGTACTCCACAGAAATGTATTTCCTTTGTGTTTTAAATTAGTTGCATTTTAATATCATTGAGCATGCCCTTGTTCTTGTTTCCATTTGTGGTCTTGCATCCAGTGGGAATTTATAGGGCTCAGATTTATTTAAATTATGCTGATGTATTTGATCTTCCAACATACAGTGCATGGTAAAAATGGGTGTCTGTCCATATCCATAAAAGAAATATGAGGGAAAAGGCATACTGATAAATTCTCCACTAAATCAGGTTTAATTAGATATCAAAAAGGGATAAAGCCAACAAAATTTCCACACTGTTACAGAGATCTAAGATCAGAAAAGGAAAATTGATATTCAAATGCATATTATAAAACATTTTTTGTATTCAGGCACTCTACTTTTTGAGTAGAAATTCTTTATTAATTCTTCAAATTTTTCTTTACAAATACTTTAGAAAAACCTCTCTACCCACCAAAAGTGTTATTAGGCTTGCCTAATGTCATTATTACCTACATTAGACCCTAAGAAGTGTAGAAATATTACTGACCCACCTTTGCCTTACCTTTGTTTCTGGTGTTGAATGTTTGGCAGCACTGGGTACATTTCTAAAGCACTGTGTGTAAATGAAGTCTTATGTTTAACGCCCTGGGGTTTACTTGTTAATTAAAAGAAACTCAAGAGTGGCATTCATGAAAGGAAATTGTATTTTTCTAAAATAAATAATAATCTCCTGATTTGTGTTTTGCACATATTAAGTATTTTCATATAGAGTGTACTTAAATACAAGAAATTTATGTTTTAAGAATCCACGTACATATGCACAAAAATATATTTTTTTGCCACAAAGGTGTAAGTTGTCACTTTATACTTTCTTCATTTATCTGTACTCTTTTTTTCTTCCAAAACATTTGCTACAGAAGAGAAAAGTCCCATTAGGATAGTTGTAGGTATGGGGAAGACATACTTTTGTTCCCCATGCTCATTCTTCACCTTAGTCTCATCGTTTCTTACACATCTTTTTTTTTGACAATGGATTCAGCACATCACCAATAGGACTACTGTTAACTGTAACTACAGGTATGGAAATTATGTTCGTAGATTCTTCTTCATGTCACTTTCTAATTTATATACAAATGTAGACTCTGAAATGCAGGGTTCAACGAATATGCTAAATGTCTTAACCTAAGTTTTTTAAAAAGATAGCAAATAGATTTTAATACAAACTAAATACATGATACTTAATATGCTAAAAGAAATAATAAACATAAAATGTTTATTGACATATATGTCTTAACATGTACCTACATATAATGTCTACATCCTTTGAAGATTTATATAGATAGTTCATTTTCTAATTCCATTATTTCCTGAGCGAAAGAGAATTTGAAAATCTCACCCGAACTTCAGTGTTTCTTGCAACTGATTGATATAGCACTTTTTCTTAAGCTTCCACACCTAGATTTAATTTTCCCTTGTATCGCCACAATTCTTTTAAATTTTCATTGGTAGTTCTGAGGTACTGCAATTTCCTCCTGTTCTTCTAATCCCCTAATTTGTCATTCAGCATGATAGCCATAATCATTTCCTAAACCACCTTGGCAGCTGATCCTTTCCTCTTTATCAACTATGTAAGTCTTCTCAGTACAAAGCCGATTTCAAATTGAAGTTATAAATTCCTTGAGTTGGTTGTACTATTTTGGAATGTCAGATTCGTACTTGAAATCCTATTCAGAAATACTAATACCTTACCATCTCTTTCTGCATTACTGATTCCACCTCCTCTCTCCCCTTTGGAATCATTGTCTATCAATCACCTCACCAGCAATATCCCTTTAGCCTGTTGTCCACTGATTCCTTTTTCCACTGCTACATACTAATCACTATTTTTGTAAAAAAAATTCCTTTAAGTCGGTCCCTACAAATTTATCTACAATGTTTTCACTCTTTTCTTTTCTTACATATTTACTTACGGTATTTTTGGTGTCTTCTTCTCAATAAACTGAGAACTCAACGTTCAGTTATGCTTTTGGTCCAGTTCTCTCAAATGTTAAAATAGCATCTCAGTTATTTCTTTTCATTACTCACTCACACTCAATTTTGGGAATGTCAAACATTGCTTTTTAGAATATGCCCCTCACTTGACTTTAATAAGAATAGCAAACATTATTTTTTACATGCATGAATGCTTTATATATTCTAAACTTCAGCATTTTACATGTTTTGACTTGAGTAATATCCATAACTACTCCTATTTTACAGATGAGGAAACTGAGACAAGTTAATGTCTTCACACCAGTGTGAAGGTGTGAATTAAATATGATGAAAATCATATAGCAATTAAACAAATAAGATAAAAGAATTAAAAAATAAAAGCAGATGCAATAATCAAATTTTTACTTTCAGCCACTAAGTTGCCAGACTTTAAAATAAAAAATCTATCAGAATATAGGAAGGCAGATATTTTCAAATATTACTGTTGGGAATACATAACGAGGAAAATACAGGTAAATAAAATGGATTTGGAGAACAGTATGGCAATGAATATAAAAGCCTCAAAATATTGTTAATTAACATTTGTTCCAAAAATTCCACTTGATAATTATTTCTGTTTCTCAAATATTTATGTACAAAATGATAGCTGTTACTTTTTTGAGATACTTACTGTATCTATTGCAACTATTTAATTTATTTTATTTTCCTCTTTTTCATGTGGAGTTAATAGTCCCACTAACTCCTTGAATTAAATATTTATATTTAATTTAAATAAGTTTGAACAAATATTTTTAATAATAAATATAAATAACAAATATTTATTTGTTATTAGCATGCTTTATTTTCTAATAGACACATTAAAGCTTTTGAATTTCCCTTTAAATTTTATTTTGACATGTAGCACCTTCTTTTTGTGCCTCTTTTCTGAAATTTATGTATCTTCAGTTTTAATTTTATCTTTTACCTAAGAATGAAAGGGTATTTAGATTTTTTTCCAAGATGATTTGTAAAATAATATATATATGTTTTGCATATATGTATACATGTTTATAATTTATTTATGCTTTGATTATACTTCTTTGGGGGAAGCATTCTAAAATTAGTTTTGAGTTACTTATGCTAAATGTTAATTGGATGCTTTGTTTCAGTAATAATCAGATTCTGAAAATGTGTCCCCTCAGAATACCTACTAATCTAAGTCAGCATTATGTTATACAGATGAAAGAGCCTCAGCAAGGAAGGAGGCAGTGGCATATCTAGATTTTTGACCACAGAGAAGATCATTTAAAAATACCTTCCCACTTTTGTTTTAAAACATTATTTTCAGTAATAATCATAAAATGGAATGAATATAGTTCGTGTATATTTTTCACATTTATAAAATTTGCTCTTACTAGTAAAAATAATACTCCTCTTCTTTTCCACAGTTTTATGCATTTTAACCACAAATAAAAACTCCATGTGGTCACACAGAATGCTGCAATTGAGATAACTCAAGTTCTGTTTCTTCCTTTTTTGCAATCATTGCATTATTATTATTGATTCTGAATTTTCTTTTTGAAGACAGGAAAATGTGGTGCCTCATGAGATGAAGACACCAACAGTGTTGGAAGCAAGTCAGAGGTCTGTTATCTTAGGAATACTTTCCACACAAACACTTTTAGCTGAATTCACACCTACAAAAAATGGTATGTAACTGGGAATTGACTCAACTAACTCCTAGGGGAAGACAATATGTATTTAGAAGATAAGTCAGATAATTTTGCTAATTTGTAGTTTACATGTAAATTATTTTTAAAAAAGCCATAACTACAGCACCTTTAGAGCATACACAAAATATTTGGAGTGAACACATTTTATTGGTAAATAGATCAGAATTGCTGGATCATGGTAATAATAAACAGCAGACCAATCAGAGAAGGTTAACTGTTTTTGAATTCTTTATAGACACAAGACCACCTTATTTCCTACACCTTCAGAGATCTACTTACTCTCGCTGTCAGACTTTACTGTAAACTGAGGAGCAGCAGCGGGAGAAAAGCAAACATACAAACAATAAAATAACAATAAAGGATTGAAAGTTGATGTAGGTTTTTCAATATTGACTCTTACACTAGTCTGGTTTGAAAGAAGGTAAAAGGGGCAAAAATCTGTGCTATTCTCATCACAATACCTCCAACACATTTTAGAAAAATTTGACAGCATAACTATTAAAAAAAATACAATAAACTGCGGCTACTTAAAATGTCAAGTTAAACAACCAGTTAATTATAAATGTCAATATACAATTTAGTTTAAGAAATTTATATAAAAGGAATATTACTACTTATTCCTTACAGAGATAAATTTTCTCCAAGACATTTATATTACTAGGATATTTAATGTTTTCTCTAATAGAATATCTATTTGGCATATTTCCCATTGGCAAGGAAATAATATAGAAACCTTGAAAAACCCTGTCTTTGTATCTTAAAGGCCCTTAGAATGAAGATTAGTAAAAATCCACCAGTTTGTTCTTTGTCTTCAAGACACTTGGAAATGTTTTAAAAAACAAATGATAGGGGAAAATATCTATAGGACACAGTTAATATTCTATACCCAAATGTAAAAATATGAGATGTTTATTTTTAGTGACTGTGGGGATTATGGAGAGTGGAAATAAGCAGGAGTAGAGTTCTTAGAGGTGGCAGCTCCTTTGGTGTTGATCACTCACAGGGGTCCACCTTCCCCATCGGTAATACGATTTTGTTCTGTTTCTCATTGTCAGCCTGGGTGGCTAAAGTTCATGATCTTTTCATGTAGCAAATTGCATGATGATTGTAATGCTATTACACTTTTCTTTACTCATCATTTCTGGTTTTGCAGTGGCGTCATCCAAAGGTTCTTTGTCAGTTTCCAATCTGCATCAAAGAAATCAAGTAATATGGAAAAAATTATGAGGCCTAAGCTTAATGGTTTGCATTGAAGTTTTCTGTCATTGCACTATCACTAACAGATTTACAAGGTATGATGACTTCCATCATCCTGTCTTCCTGTGTCAAATTTAGCTAGATTCCTATAGTAGGTTCCCATTGTGTATTAGAAAGACTTACCTCCCCAATACAAGTCTATTGAAATAAGTTATTTGCCTGTTTGCCAAGCATGTCATAATTTATTTTAGATTAATTTTATTTGGTATTAAACATTTGGTATTTTCCAAATTTATTTTTAGTTTGTCAGTCTGCTTGCAGATAGTTTAACTTCCAGCCATATATTTACATGCAGCTAAAAATGGGCATTTTGCTGCCAGCTCCATAATAATTCTTGCTCTTTTCTTTCTTCATTATGTAATACCTTTTTATCACTAAGCTGGATAACCAGATACTTCTAATTATCCACATGAGTCATAACTCTGACAGAATATTTGTAACTTGGTATCTAAATTTTTGAATAAATAATCTGTTTTTCAAAATGTATTCTTTGTTTTAAGAGGAATACACAACCCATATTTCAGCACGTCCAAGATGATTTTAATTGTATTATTTTATATTCTACTAAGGAAGAAAATTAGCTTCTAATAATAGTGACGTGCTTGTAAAATCATGCTTTACATGATTGTAAAATGTATCAGATTTCCAAGATGTTAAAATGTGGTGGAAAACAAAAACTTAGGCATAATAAAGAGATATACATTTGACATTCTTGTTCATTTTTCATTCAGATATCCCAAATGATTCATTTTTTTCTTTTTGAAATCAGTAATTTTCATCAGTGCATACAAGTTTCTAACAACTTAAATTGTTAACAGCTTATAATAGTGTATCATCCTGCCATGTATTACCTTTCCTTTCAATCTACCTTCTCAGGAAGAATCACATTGAGTCCTTTTGATTTATCTATATTTCTAAGTGAGGTAATTATAGAATTCCTAAATTTATCAAATTAAGGTTTTATATATTAACTTCCTATTATAATAGCTTTTACATGATTTCTATACTTCCTCCCTTTTCTATTCTCTAATATAATTTTATCATAGTTTTTATTGTCCATAGTCACTGTTTCTATCAGTGTCATTACATACATGTTATTTATTGCTTCTCCAGTTTGTTTACCATGATTATATTTCTTTTCTAGTAGGACGTTTCTTCTTTTTTGGGGAGGTAGGCAATAATAACCACTTCATTTGACTTTTGCTTTGTTTCTTATTTACCTACTGATGTTTATAATCAGTTTTACCAAAAGATCTTTCAAGCAGCTACTAGAACTTTTTCAAAAAAAAAAAAAAATATATACACACACACACACACACACACACGTATGTGTATATGTATGTCAATGAATCTACTAGTTCTTCACATATTTTTTCTGTACGTTTCCCTTCTTTATTCCCCTGCTCCTTTGATTTGAGTTCTCAGTAGATCTAGAGCAGAGCTGCCCTCTGAACACTTCACTATTCTCTGGAGTAGGAATCTGTTTTCTTTTCTTGCTGTACTTCTTCACTTTTCTTAAGAACATACTGAAGTAACTTAGGAAAGACTGCATCAAAGATAATTTTGTAAAGGAATGTGCTATCAACGTGTTTGCATGTTTTTTACTTGCTAGCTTGCTTAGATGTAGAATTTTAGATGAAAAAAATTTTCACCCTCAGAATTTTGAAGCCTATCCTTCACCGTTTGAACATTTAATATTACTCTTTAATTCTGATGCCATTTGATCTCTGACGTTTATATTTCACATATTTATTTTCTTTGGAAGAATGTAAACAGTTCTGCTAATCAGTTTTATGAGATTTCATGAGAAAATGCCCCAAAATGAATTCTTTACATTTTATTGGTCTTTGGTGGACCCATTTGATTTAGAGAATTGTAATTTTTAGTTATGAGAAATTGCCTTCTATTATTTATTTAATTACTTTGGTATTCCCCTTCTCCCTAAAACGCTTATTACTAATATGTTTCTAGATTAATATTATTTTCTTTATTTTTATATTTCGTTTCTTTTCTTTGGGATATTTGAACACTTTATTTCCCAAATTCCCAGCTGATTTTTTCCCCACATTTTAGTTAGCAAAGTTTTAATCTTCTAGTCTCTCTTTTTTCTGTGGTTTTTAATTTTTTTAATTAAAAATTTTCCCCTAGTCTTTCATTGCACTGACTTTGTTTTACAAATTAAACTAAATGCATGTGTGTAACTTCCCCATATATAGTTTCCCCATTCCTCAGATATATATCAACATACCCTGCCCTCCACCAAATCACCAAGTGTTCTTCCCCATTATCCAATATGCTCTGCCACCACTTACTCCTCATCCTCCCACAAAGTTTTAATTTTTTAAAGTCTCTTTTTGTTGTCTACTTGTTTTGTTTAGAGAAACCTAATCTTTCCTTAAGGAAGCAATAGCATGTCTCACTACTCCATGGGTAATATAGTGTCTAGTCATTACTTCCTTATGCAGCTGTAGCCTAATGTACAATGACAACTTCAAGGAGTCAAAATTCACACATCACTACCTTTACCACTTCAAAGTATGCAGCTTAGCCATTTTTAGTATGTTCATAGTTGTGCAAGCAATACTATTTAATTTTGAATGTGTAGTCATCTTAAATAAGGACCCCATTGGCAGAACCCCATTCCTTCCTGCCTCTAGCCTTTGGAAATCACTAATCTACTATGTGCATATGGAATTGCTTACTCTGGATATTTTATAGATAGATTTATCCAACATGTGGCCTCTTGAGCCTAGCTTTTTCCACTTACTGTAATGTTTTCAAGGTTCATTTTTACTGTTGTATGTGTTACTTTAGATTTAAAAAATAGAACACAGGTAAAATTGTACCTTTTAAACCAGGTTCCTTTCTATCTTGAATTCAAACCTTAGTCAAAAGTAAGATGCAGTCATTATGGATGAATAGAATTTAACACAACAAAATTTGACCTTTTAGTATTTAAGTGGAATGGGAAACTTCCAAACATTACTATAATTTACTCAGTAAAGCTGTGTATCCTAGTTTAAAATGAAAAAGAGAATAGTTATAGGTTTAAAGTACTTATACATTTTTGTATAGTATTGGAATTTCTGGGGACTACCAGTGATACCTCCTGCAATTAAATTCTTAAACTTTCAGATTTTTAAAAAATTTTTAGAATGAATCCCCATTGATTTGAGGCAAACTTGGAAAAGTTAAAAGCGACACTAGGATGGACTTGCAGTTAAACTTAAAAGGTAAGCAAAGGGTTACAAAGAGTGAATTAGAGTCAAGAGGCACCAAAACATTTCAGATTGTGCTGACCTGCAAACAGAGAGGCTTGACCATGGCTGTATGCATACCTGAAATATATTGTGGTAGCTGGACCAATGCATAACTTTTGACCCATATATTAGAAACTGTTGTGATCAGGCAAATAGTGGCCAGAACTAAAGACACTTAAGGCAATTAAAAAGAAAGTGAGACCAAAGAGCAACTTTTAGCTGATTTTAACACAAAGATGAATTTAGCAATGTTATCAAAGACTTGATCCTCTTTTGGTTCAAATACTTAAAAATTAAGCAACTTCTAGAATTGAAGTATTATTATGTTAAGCAAATTATAAAGAACAGAATGAGAAACAAACAACCATGAGTAAACTAGATGGAATACTTTTCACTCATGTTTCTAACGTGATGTGGAGAAGAGTAAGTTGGGGTTTAGAGTACTAGGTGAGGACAAAATGGCTCTTTTAAAGATAAGAAGATTAAATTATTTTACCTTCAGCATTTAGTTACCTGAGCCTCAACCACTGAGATGAAGAATTTGGAGTCAGGTTGCTCATTGGGCCCAATCCTTTGATCTTCATCCCTCAATGTATGGGCTGGAGAGCAAAACAATGGTCCCTTCTCACTTTAGAGACACGATTACCCTTTTTTCTCAGGTTCTTTCTTCTTGCTAGGACATGGCCCAGGAAGGTTCCTGGTTTGAAGGCACTTTTTGCTCAATTGGCTGGTTTTGCTATGATGACTGCAGGGGCCTTTCCTTGTACACCCTGATGTCATTCTTTAGTTGACGTTAAGGTAAACTGACTGGAGTTGTTAGCAAAGGCAGCCAATTAAAAATTATGATCCTATTGTTCCTGATCCTGGAGCACTCTAATCCCTTCCTATTTCTTCTGTTACATCTTGGTTATTAAGGACCTACTGCCCATGCCAACAAAACCAGGCACTCACTGGATCAATGGAAAATTAGGTGAACTCCAAAGAGGACCTTAAGTACATTGACCTTCAGACAGTAAACCATGGCCAATCCTTCACTTTTACCTTGTAAATATCATTCAAGTTTCCCATTGTGGTATCTCTAACTGAAAATATATAGGGAATTGAATCCTGGCAAATGTAGTTTTGTTAGTGGGCCAGCAATAGGAGACTGATATTATAATGGAAGACGCTTCATTAACCTACCCTCAAAACTCAATGGAGTCCCTGAAGACTGGGCCTTTTAAAACCTTGTACCTCTAAACAATAAAATAACAAACACCTTGAAAGAAGTAGATAATGGAAATAAAGAATGTCTTTATCCAGGCTAAGTGGTTCTGATCCACCTTAAGACTTGAGCAGACATAGAACTAATAGGACTGACTTAAAGGTAACATTGCATGCTATTATTTGACTATGGGTACTCATGATCTAACATAAGAGAGACTGGATCTTGAACAGTAGACTTGGAATCTTCCCCAGCAATCTGCTGACCAATCACCATCCACTTTCTCAGTTGAACTCTTCTGAGCAGAGACCTCGAGAAGATAGTTCTTCATCAGCTATTTTCTCTCTTACTTGTTATAAGGAATAAACCCTTCGTTATTTAAAGGAACTTTGATTTGTGCCTTTTGGCTGTTGGTCATCAAGGGAATTAATGCATTGTATTTACTAACAATTTATCAACCAAGTTTGCACATTACGAAGTCAACTAACATAATGAAGCACCTATCTTATGTCTAAATGAAACTTGCTAATCCTCTTCTTCCAAAAGGGAGAAGTATCTCATCTACTTTGGGTAATGGTCAGTATTTACCCACCTGAAATACACATATCATTTTATATCCTTTAACTTTAAATCTTTAGGTATAAAGTTAACTACTATAACATATGTTAAATGATAGGAGGATGACAAGAAGGAAGAAAAAATGAGTAATATGCTCACAAGTATATTCCTTTCTCGATAAGGAAGGAATATTTATAATGATTATAGTCCTTATTCTTGGAACTGGTTATATCATTTTACGTATTACTTATAACACCTTTTACTCACTAATTCTATATTCCTTTTATTCTCAGCAAGCTTCTTAGCTGGTTATAGTTTCTTGACTGGTGGGATGACCAAAGTAATTTTAGTATGGTTTGAGCTATTGGCAGTCCTGAATGCATTGTTAGGTTTTTCCATCGACTTTTGTTATACCTTTCGAGTGTGTTGAGAGGTGCCCAGTACAGGTCTCCTGTATTTCCAACAGACTTATTTTTACTCCTGTTGTGTAATCCCAATCCAATTTCTCCTTAGTCACCAAGATAGATAGACCATCCCCAAGCAATACTACAGCCATGGCTGTTTTCTTCATGAGCCCCAGAAGCAATGAATTAAGTGCCTGGAGAGGGATGTTGGCTGATATCCTCAGATTGGGTAGTCCTCCATCTGATTATTAAAACCTCTCTCTGATGAGCTCTTCATTTGGTGAGCACTCTCATGGTGTACAAATACATTCAAACTCTATGCCCATCAAAGAAGTTTTTCAACAGTTTCCTACCAAGTCTCTGACCATCAACTTAAACTGTCGGTTATAGTTCATGTACACACACACACACACACACACACACACACACCCCTGTCTATCCGATTTTTCAGGTAAAACAAATCCCTAGATGCACTGTCAAAAGTTGGCTGCTGGGACAAGAGCCTTTCCATCAGTGTCCTTCAGAACTGCCCTGGGATGGAGCTTTAATGCTATAGCTGGGCACCTCCATAGGATGCCTGCATGTTGTGAGAACCATCTATGTGTCAAGATAAGTTCTTTTCTTCCTCAATTTCAATATCATTTAATGTCTTTATTGGCTATTCAGGTTTTCTCTTCTTTAATTGACTCTTACCCATTGTATATTTTTCTATTATCTCTGAATAGTGATTCACATAGATGTTCATCCTCATTTTACTTTTTCTTTACAGTTTAAAAAATATTTGACAGTCTGTTGAATTATGAATGAAAGATCAGTTTAAATTGATATGAATTTAAGCAAGTGTTTTCTTCAATAGTCTTTAAATTTAAGGGGGTGAGGTAGATGGGGCTGTGGAGGGGTTGAATGAGGGTTAATTTTTTTCTGCTTTGATAGGCAACATTCCTGTGAAAGTATGTGAAACAGGCCTATTAGCAGTCTTCCTAACTTCGGAATAAGTTGTTTTTATTTTCTGGGTTGAATAAACTTAAAAATATTTAACTTCTTAACAGACCTGAGTCCTTTTTTTCTTTTTTCTTTACTGTGTCATTAAGGGTCTATGTTCTTTTTTTTTAATTGCAGTTCCCAATACCTATTTTGAATCTCTCCTCATAGAGATTAATGGCTGTCTTGAGAGAACAGCTCTTAGGTTTTGTCATATGCCTAAGCTCTAAACCTACTGCCAGTTGTGATCACTCTCTGCCATGGAAAGCAGAAAGGAGAAGAGGGAGTCTCCTGACTCATCTGTGCTGAAGTCAGCTTTTCAAAGAATGATGTCGAGATTGCTCCTGCTGTTTACATTGGTTGACTATGAGCAACAAATATAAAGGAACTTCACTGTGACTCCCTTTGGAAGGCACCAATCTTAACCCTGTTCAAACATCCTATATCTGAAGCTTGATGTAATAGTTTATAAGGATCAAGATAGTTTTATTTGAATAAAGGTAATATTAAAGCAAATCACAGAGATTTTTTTCTCACAAGAGAAAATTTACTCTGGACCAATTACATTTTTGTATGATTTGAGAGGAAGGAAATATTTTATATAAATATAATACCAGTACTGCCACTTACTTTTGGTATAACTTTGAGTAAGTTACATGATATTTGTGTGTCTCAGGTTTTCCTTTATTACGCTTATGTTATGAAATTTAGTTGAAATATGTAAAAACGTTATTAGAGTCATACTTAGGACAGAGGTGCTCTAAATTGTTTTCTATTATTCTTTATATCACAAAATTTCAAGTTACACAAATATCTCCAGTCTAACCACAATAATAACATTAGCATTAAGTTTTAACACTGTTGCTTTACATAAATTGCTCAGACTCTAACAAGTTTCACCATTTTTAGTCCAAATAATTTCCTTTAGAGTAAAGAGTCAATTCAGAACTATGTTCTGCATTTACCAGCAGATTGACATCATTCTGGACCATTTCCTCAGTTTTCCCTTGACTTTCATGAACTTAACACTTTTGAAGATTACAGGAGCATGTCAAAAGTTCTAAAATTCATGATGTAAGATTAAGGAATTACCAAAGTAGTAATTAGTAAAAGTTTATTGAACACACATCAAAAAGATGATTGCAAAGCTAGGAACATTCAAACCAAAACATGAAATAAGGTTTAGGAGCATATTGTTATAAAACGGCTTATACAGTGAAAGAACAGTGATTATTCTTCACAATGATTAGTTATAATATTAGAATTTTCTTAAATGATAGTTGATTGCTTAAGGGTTATATTACATCAATTTTAGGAAACAGTTTAAATTTTACTTATGATTTTCAAAGGCATAAACAGGAAATGATGCAAGTCTGAACTAGTATTGCCAAGAAAAACTAAACTAAGCTTTGTTTGTATAGCTAAGCTAGTTTTGTGTTCTCAGGAAAATTTCAAGTCTGGTCTCCATTTTTTTAAATTTTATATTCTATTGCAGAGTATTGCTAATCTTGGTTTTGTCTGATGTTTCTTCATGATTAGATTCAGTTTATACATCTATGGTAAAAACAGCACAAAAGCGATGCTATGTTCTTGCCATTGCATCATATAAGGTGGTGTACACATTTCATTTGTCCCATTATGGCTGATGTTTGTTTTGATCCCTTGATTAAGATAATATTTGCCAGTATCTCCATTTTAAAATTACTTTTAAAATATTTCAGTATTCAGGGTATGTGCCTTCTGAAGCTAGATACATACCTTTTTTTCTCAAAAGCTTTCAATTTAGTCATCCATCAGAATGGGCTGTGATTTTCTGTTTTATTCAATATGCTAAATCCATTAGTATTATTTATTTGATGCTCATATTATTGATGCTGAAGTTTGGTCATTGGGAGCTTCTGTAAGCTGACTCATTTTGTTTTGTTTTTTTGACATGATCCATCACCCTTTGAGCATTTCATTGATTCCAGCACAACTGTTTCAGGCACATCTGTGCTTTTCTTGCCACAGCCTATCAGATATTTTTCTTAGGAACCTTGTTTCCTTTAAGTGGGTAATGATATTTCAACCCCAAATCTGATGCTAGTTATACTCATTGCTTTGAGGGATTTTTACAGGGACCAACTCCTCTAATGAGAAAATAAATAAATGTGTGTCAATAGTATACACACAGGTATGTCTATATTTTTCTTTCTATATATTAAAAATCAGTTGTTCACTGACATGCTTGATTCCAGGGTTTAATATTCCACAGAGTTTAATACAATTTGTATTTTTCTTTTCGTATTTGTGATTCCTTTTTTCTGACAGTGAAATATTTGGTTGTATGTATTTATTTTGGCATCCCGTTAGTATCAACCTGTGTCCCCTGCACATGCCCACTTCATCCCACAGGTTCTCACATCCTGTGTGGGGACCCTCCTTTTCCTGATTTTGTTACCATCTCTGTGTGGCTCTTTATCACTGCAGAGGGGCCCTCCTCATCCCACCAGAGCCCTGAAACTCTCTGAATCAATTTTATACCCCACTTGGATTCTTACCTTATCAGGGCTTTGATTCTTTACATAGGATCTCTGTCCCTACCCCCATCCAATGGCTTTCGAACTAAATCGTCCTGGGAGAGAAAGGGACAAGAAAAGGAGAGGTGCCTTAGAGAGATGTGGCCAGAAGAAATATATGTGGGCGTTTCCAGCAAATGGAAAGTTTATGAATGAAACTATTCACTTCTTGTCAATGGTCATATAGCCACTACCATATGGTTACTGGCAGTGTGGTCCTCACAGCCTAGGTCCTGTGACTGGTTAGAAATACTCACGAACCTGCAAAGTTTCAGCTCTAATTTAATTTTTTTCAGTTTTCTGATACTGAGGGACTTCCTTTGTTTTTATTTTGAGCTTGATTATGGATTTAAATTATTTTGGTTATGATGTATCCAGACTGTTTATAATGAAAAAAATGTTTATTTGTATCCGTTTAGCCCACCATGCCAACAGACATCACTTTGACACAATTTTAAACATTTTTATATCAGATTTATATGATCACTTTCTGAATGATATCCATCAAAGGACAGAAATAGTTGACAGATGCTTCTATTTAGTATTTATCAAAAATGTTCCCTGTAGATACTATTTTTGGTACAATTATCATACTAGTTACATAGCTTGAAGCATTATTTCTTAAATGAAAAAAACCCATGTAATGTCGTATCTCTATGGCATATCTCTCATTATTGTTTGTGGATCAGTATGGAATAGTGTCGTGAAATAGTAAAATAACAGAAGGGGCTCTGCCTCCAATTTTGTCTCTTATCCATGCAGAGTAGCCAGGGGTAAGAGAATCAGAGAGCAGAAAGAGGCATTGCATTCTTGAAATTTAAGCTTCAAAATCTGTAGCGTAAATTTATGGGATCAGGAAATGTAATTCTATTTTATGATTAATTACTCTTGTTGACATACAGGAGACACGTCTGTCATGGGATTTTTTTAAGGGTGATGGCCATTGGCAGTAGTTATTGAGTCACAGATGAGAGTCCAGCTTCATCTGAACAGGCATCACCATTTACCAATGTAAGCCCCTGCGGGCCAAGCCGCAGCTGCAGACCCTTCAGGCTTCTTGTGCGTGCTGTACCTCATCTGCGCTAAAAGTTCTAAATGGTCTTCACTCTGTGCTGTGAGAACAGATCCATTCTTCTTCAACAAGCCAAGACCATGACTCCACAAAGATGGATCTCCACTCTCTTATCAAAGAATGGATTCAGACTCCACATCACACAAGAAGCTACATCGAAGAGTACAATGGGCACCTGGTGAATGTCTTTATAAGCTGGAAAATACTTGTACTTTTATTATAGCTTTGTTGTCTCCATTTATAATTGATTTGTATATTTGTTGTGACAGTCTTACAGCAGATGGCAGTAGAGTGTATTCTATCAAATTCAGCATATTAGAATAGTTTTCTGACAAATGAAAGTAGAGTGTCTTATTCCAATAGAATTGATTTTTTTTTCCTAGAGGAACCCACTCAGAAAGACATTTTTTATATAACATTTCAATAAGAAACTTTACTCCTTTTCCCACTTATATTCTGTTTGGAATCTTAAAATAAAATAAAATAAAAATTTAAGAAACCCTTTTAGTATGAGTACTGCTTAATCTGACATTTAATATTTCAGTTTATATTATCTGTCATTTTAAATTCAAAAGTACATTCATTATGACATGAATCACTGTAATGATCTACATACAATTATCATGACTGTTTCACAAAGTAGGTATTATAATTGGTGATATGATGCTTAGATAACTTATATAATAGAAGTTTTTTACTTGTTTCTTTTAAATTTTTTAGTTTTTATATTTTATTAAAGGAATATTGCATCATAACATGATATAACTTAATGTGTGTATTCTCATAAACATCTGTATATAATACATTAAGCTTACCACCAGTTGTTCAATCACATCTTTCACCATTTAATTGACCCCTTTTCAATAAACAAATTAACTTGTTACAGTTTAGAAGCTTAATATACACACTTTATTATTTTTCGCATGTGTGCTTTTTTAAGGTTTTTATGTTGCTTTGTGCTTTTTTTAACTTTATTTCTTTTATTTGCTTTGTTATATACATTTTAGAATATTCAGTTACCACCTCAGTCTGAATATTTCATATCATACCATCACCAGAGTTCTAGTGCCTTTTACCATAGCATTGTCAGTTCCTTATTTGTCTCCACACTCTTTCCCCAAGCAGACACAGTTTTGCATCCTGTGAATTTTGAGATTTATCTTTTTGTTTGTTTTGTTACTTTATACTCCACAACTCTGTACTCTAATTTCCTTTTGGCTTATTTAACTTAGCATGATGCCCCTCCATCTCTGATTTTACAATGGATACAATTTCAGCTTTTTTTAACAGCTTCGTAGGATTCCATTGAGTATATGTACCACAGCTTTTATCCAGCCATCTGTTGACAGGCATTTAGGTTATTTCCAAGTCTTGGCTATTGTGAATTGTACTACTATGAACATCGGGGTACAGATATTTTTCCTGATTAATGTTTCTGTGTTCTCTGGGTGTATGCCTAGGAGTGGAATTGCTGGATCTGATGGTGGATTAATTTTTTATTTATTCTATTTTATTTTTTAGTACTATCCATACTGTTTTCCAAAGAGGTTATGCCAATTCATATTTCCACCAACAGTGGAGGAGAGTTCCTTTTGCTACACACTCTTCAACATTTGTTATTTCTTGTCTTTTTTGATATAGGTCATTTTTACTGGTGCAAAGTGATATTTCACTGTCGTTTTTATTTGCATTTCTCAGATGATGAGTGATGGAGAACACTTTTTTAATGTGTCTGTAGGTCATTGGTGTGTCTTCCATAGAAAGGTGTCTATTAAGCTCTTTTGCCCGTTTTTTGAGTCGGTTGTTTGCTTTTTTGTTGATGAGGTGTGTGAGGTCTTTAGATTAGACTCTTGTTCGATGTATGTTGTGCGAATGTTCTCTCCCATTCAGTGGATTGCCCTTTTGTTTTAGTAGTCATTTCTTTCACTATACAGAAACTTTTTTGTTTGATGTAGTCCCAAATATTTAGTTTTACCTTAGTTCTTTTTGCCAGAGGTGTCACTTCCCCAAAGACGTCTTTGAGGTTGGTATCATGAAGCATTCTTCCTATATTTCCTATGTATTTTATGGTTTTGGGTCTTATGTCCATGTCTTTGACCCATTTTTAATTAATCTTTTTGTGTGGTGCTAATGCATAAACTAGTTTCTTTTTTCACAAGTAGTAGTTAAATTTTTCCAGCATCATTTGTTGAATAGACATTCCTTTCTCCATTGTATGCCCTTGGCTTTGTTATCATAGATTAACTGCCCCTATAAATATGATTTTTCTTCTGAGCTCTTAGTTGTATTCCACTAGTCTGTGTATCTGTTTTGCTCCAATATAATGCTGATGATAATTACTCTATATTATAACTTGAAGTCAGAGAATGTGATTCACCCACTATTTTTTTTTTATCTGGGGATAATTTTGGCTATTAGGGATTTTTTGTGGTTCCATACAAAGTTTGTGTTGTTTGTTCAAATTTCTTGAAAAATGTCCCTGCCATCTTTATGGGAATTTCATTAAATTTATGTTTTGCTTTGGGTAGAAGGGCCATTTTAATTATGTTAATTCTTCCAACCTAAGAGAATAGAATATTCTTCCATCTTTTTCTGTCTTCTATTTCTTTTGTTAATTTTTTTTTTTTAGTTTTAATTGTAGAAGTCTTTTGTTTCATTTTGTTAAGCTTATTCTTAGTTACTTTATTTTATTTTTGGGAGGTACTTATTGTGAATGTTATTTCTCTTTACTGCTGATTTTTATTTTATATCCTGCCACTTTGCTGTACTCATACATTATCATTTTAGTTTTTAAATGTACAAGTTCTAAGATAAAATTCTGACTTTTCTTTAAATAATGTTTTACAGTATCGAAAGAATATTATGATCTTTGTGGGTCATAGACCAACAGCACTGGCATCTGTGTGGTTGTTGGAAATGTAAATTCTAGGCCTTGAGTATAAAATACATTTTAACAAGCTATCATGTGATCTATATGCATATTAACATCAGAGAGGCCCCATTCTACATGACATGTATATTTACATAATTACATGATATGAAATATTTCGACTATGTAAATATTTACATTTACATTTAGCAATGAACATAGTAAAACAGTGTGGTATCAATGGGACATTGATACATGAATAGCTTTTAAAATCTACAGTTGTTTTTTAAAATGTGATATTACTCCTGTTGAAATAGTACAATATATTTATAGTAATCATATAAAAATAGGTTTCTAAATATCATTTTAGATTTTTAATATCTACTTGACTTTTTAAATATCATTTCCCATTGGAGAATGTTGCATCTCAAAACTAGTAGTATACCTGAACTCTATTTAATAATTTTATAAATCAATGTTGCTTCAACAACAATTTTTAAAAATAAATATGCCACTTTAAAATCAAGAAATGAATTATTCTAAAATTGCAAAATCTGAAAATTATTAAAAACTTAAAAGCATTAAGGTATAAGAGTTTCCTTAGTCACCTTTCCTGTGGAAATGTAAATATCAGAACACTTCAACATCTTAACTGCCACAAAGAATATTATTTACATAAAAGTTAGATAAGTAATGGTTTTATAACAAATTGTTATGTATATTCTAATGACTTGGCTCTTAATTGAGAATTTATTTTAATTCAAATATTTGATTTTTATAATATAGTTGAATGAGTTTATTACTATTATTGTGAAATAAATACTGTATTCTTTACTTGCAGAAGTAACACTGGGTTTTGGGTTTTGCTGTTGTTGTTTTTCTGTATCCACATGGAGACATCATAAGTGTTAGCAGTGGTCTTAGAGAACCAGTAGTTGGTAATCAGCAGATGAAAATTTCCTGACATGGTCAAGGCAAGACTAAAGGATTCAGCTGTGATCTCTCACTGACCAGGATTATTGTAGCCCCTCACCCCATGCAATAACATTAATGTCATTTGTTAGTTTAAACTATGATTAATATGTTTTGGAACTATTAATGCACCTTCTATGACAGTCACTTTGTTTCTCTGTGGTGTTTTTTTCTCTCTGTGATTATTCTTACTTACAAAAATCATTTCTTTTTCTTAAATCGCTTATTTAAACAACATTCTAATTAATTTCTGCTATCATGTAAATCTCTTTATTATGGGGTGTGTGTGTGTGTGTGTGTGTGTGTGGTGTTTTTTAGTTTTATTTTAGGAATTTGGTTCCTGAGGTACTGGGTCAATTTTTCTTTAGGTGTTTTTGAAAATCAGGCTGGGTATTTTAATATCAGCCTACATATTTTTTTTAGAAAGTATACATATACCTTTTCTTAGGCTCATAGAAAGATGAATAAAATGTGAAAGGGCTTTTAAAAAAACCTAAATAAGTGGAATGCATATTTATCACACAGCGAAACTGCTTCACTGAAATGCAGCAATATATGTCCTTTGGTCAGTCTTATTCACATGAGGCAAACTCCATTACTTGCTGTGAGCAAGAAAAAGGTTACCTGACCCAACTGGGGAGTATTAGCTTTTTTGTTCAGCTATGAAAAAATTGCTTTGCCACTTAGGTCAGCATCATGATGTAAATCTTAATGAAAGTTTCTGAGATGTGAGAGTAAATCAAGCTGTTTGGCCACCTTGATGCTCTCTTAATCTGCCTTTTTCTTGCTTTATTTCCCTCAGTCAGGTTTAGGAAGCACAGAACTCAGTGTAGACCCATTTGCAGAGTAATCGCCACTTCGCCTAGCCATTTGGGCCCTTTGGCACCCAAGGCTGAGGGTACCTGAGATTCTTGCACTAACACTCTTTCTTTGTCAACTAAAAGGAAAAACTAATTTTTCTTTTCATTTCACTTCAGATTTTTAAAAAGCTGTCGTTTATATAGGACCTGATGTCTCTATTGCACAATGAAATATGAATGATTTTATTACGAAAAATACATTATATATTTCATTTTAATGAATTAGTAAAAGGACAGTACTAACCAAATTAATTAGACAATTAGTTTTCTATGATCCTTATAGGCATAACTACTTTATTAGAGCTTTTTTTAATTTAAAAAATAAATGATTTTGAAACACAAAAAAGACACTCAAATAATTTAGTTGAAATTCAAGTAAACTTGGAAAGGATGCAATCTAATTATTTGCAACCATTCATTCATTCAGTGAATCATATATTCAACAACTACTTATGAATGCCCACTCAATAAGGGAATGTTAAGTCCTTCCCTTGGTTCTGGGACACTGTGATGAGGAAGATGTACCAGGTCTTTACTCTCATGGAAATTATGTGTTATCTGGGGAGAGGGAGAAAATAAACGGGACAATTTAGGTAGTGGTGAGTGCAATAAAAATAAAAATATGAAGGGATGACTTATGGGGGTGAGATTCAAGTTTTAATTGAATGGTCAGAGAAAGCCTCATTTAGGCTATGACTCTTTTAGTTGCATGAATGACAAAAGTAACTAACCTTAGGGTTGTCTTAGGGTAGCGAAGTTCAGGCAGAGGGCAGAGCAAGTGCAAAGGCTTTTGGGTAATAATGAACTTGGCAAAGACCACTGGGACTGGAGCCCAGTAGATAAGGAGGAAAGTTCTGGGGTACAGAGAAGTTATGTAGTTAGGCAGATTACTTAGGGCCTAATAGTCTTCATGAGAAAATACTTGGATTTCATTTAAAAGCAATAGAAAGCCAATACAGAGATTTAAGCAAGGGTATAATATGGTTACTTTATATTTTAGAAAGAGAATTTTGGATGGATTCTAAGAATAAAAGAAAGCATGAAAAAGGAAATAAGAAGCTCACTGGAGTAACCATATGGGAGGTAATGACTAATAGTGGAAGTGAAGGAAGTAGACTGGAGAGCAAATAGGATGTGATGATAGAGAGATGAGAGGGATTAGAGAAAAAGGAAGAGTAAAACTTGCTGACTAGACCAACTAGGTGACTCCGGTATTATGTGTTGATTTTGGAGAGACTGAAAAGAAAGAGTTTTCTGGATAAATCAAACATTTTGTTAAGTGTCAGCTATAGCAAGTGATGAAATCAAGCAGACAAATTTACAAATTGAGAGATTTGGCAAGAGTTAGGTCAGTGATATATATTGCAGCATCTGTATACTGATCAGGGCTTAACTCTTATCAACGATTAATTGACAATTCCAGGAGAGCTGTGGTGAGAAGGAAGAAATGGTGAGACAGGGACACAAAATGTGAAAACACAGTGGGCTGCATTATAGAGACAACAAGCTGTTTGATTTCAAGTGAGATGTCTTTGTAAGGATGTTGGAAACCACCAAGTCTCTGAATAGTCTTCCTAGGGAAGAGTAAAGGAGAAAAATATGTCTACTGATTTACTCTCACTCCGTGTTACCTTTGGTCAAAATATACTCCACACGACATTGACTTTTTTCCATGACGTGTTAACTGCTCTACCAGGGTTCTAAAGTTTCCACTCAACCAGCAGTGACTTGGTGCCATAATCACGTGGTCAGTATAAACTATTCCTACTGCTGCTATAGCCAGAGAGCAAAGCCAAGGTGCTCATGTAGAGATCTTCATAAACTGAGTCAAGTACAATGATAATAGACTAGCAACAGACTAGGTAAAAGCTTGTTCAAGTAGAGAAGAGGATGAATAAATAGAAGAAAGAAGACGAGTCCTGTGTTATTAGAGGCATGGAAGAACATTTGGAGCCAGAAAACATGTAGAAGATAGAGGAGTACGAGAAAACCTGGGACGTAGTGCTATAAAAGCCTGAGGAGATTGCAGGTGATCAGGGGAAGACAGCTGAAAGGTCAACTGAGTCAAGATTTTCTGTGCCATATACGATGTTACTGTTTTAGAGTCAATGGGACAATAGTAACAGATGTTCAAACAGAGTAAGTTAATGAAAGATCAGTGTATTCGGAAGAGCAGCAATGATTTTGACAATTACTTTAAACGTTTTTAGTGAAAGCAGAGAATAGAGAGGTATCAGTAGAGACATGGAGTGTAAAGAAGAAATTATTTTAAGTTGAAAATTCAAAACTAGTTGTGTGCTGATGGCAGAAACTGATAATCAGGAGAAAGATGAAATAGCTGGTGGGTGATTTCCTTTAGAAGATGAAATGAGATGGAATCCAGAGCACAAGGGAAGTTCTACATTTGAATCATTGCTTTATCAATTTCATTAGGATGGAAGGTAGATAAAATTATTCCAGATTCAGGGAAGTTGTTGAAGTTAGTGGTAAGAGGATAAAGCATTTCTCATGTGATGGATTCTTACATCTTAGTAAAATATGAGGCAAGTTGACATGCTGAGAGTCAAAAGTAAGGGGGAATTGGATATTTTAAGATTGAAGAAAAATGTTAATCATTTTAGAGAGTGGAGAAATGAAAGAAGAGGTTTAGGTAATACTTAATACTTATTTGAAGTATATGCTCATACTTTTAATAATACCAGTCACTGTTGTTATATATTTTTCACCAGCCCTAATGAGTACTGATAGTTGTGAGATACAGGTAGATAGCTGAATTAATAGGGGTTTCATTTTACCTTATAAGTACCACAGAGTTTATGAAGGTTGTTGAAGGTGTTATGAGGGAGTAATAGATTTTGAACCCCAAAATGGGTAATGAAGGAAATTCAGACATGAGGGTATGGAAATTATAGGGGAAATAAAAATAAGAAGCATGGACTCCAGTCCAGGAAAGCTTTCTGACATTTTACTGCAAAATTATTTGTCTAGAAAAAAACATGTACAGGTATTTTTAAAATAGGAAACTTCATTTTTGAATGCTAATAAATATGACACATATAGAGAGTTATAAAGAAAATGACAATGTAAGACTAGTGTCTAAATTAATTCATATTTAATTTTGACATTTTATCATATAAATGTAATATTTTAGAAATATACATGCATAGATTTTTTAAGATATCAGTTAAATTCTCATTTAAATCCTCATTTTAAAGATGAAATCGAACAGATTTAGCAGATACTGATATAAAAACTGCAGTAAGTGATTTGTGCTATGGGAATAGTAGCACTTATCTAGTAATCTATTCCTTCTCTAAAATAACCAGCAAGAGGTAGATAATAAGTGATTTTGAGTCATAAACATATCCAACTTTATGCAGACTAAATGTATCTCCAGATCCATTTCCTTATAGATTCTTTTTATAAAAAACTTTTTTTGCACAAATTAAAATAAACATATGTGTAGGTTCCCCTTATCTGCAATTTTTCCAATTCCTCAGCAAACTCTGCCCTCCACTATATCACCAAGTGTTCTTCACCATTGTCCAGTGGGCCCTGACATCACTTGCTCCCTCCCTCTGTCCCATTCCATACTGGTAGCCTCAGTTCTGTTGCAAGTGTCCAAGAGTTGGTTTTGTTTAGTCTGTTCCTTTGTTTAATCTATTCACATTCCACTTATGAATGAGGTCATATGGATTCTATATTTCTTCCTTTGACTTTTTTCACTTAGCATAATACCCTCTAGATTAAATTAAATTTAATCTAGATTAAATTGAATAAATTACAAGATTTCATCTCTTCTAAGGGCTGTGTAGTATTCCATTGTGTATATATGCCACATCTTTTTTATTCATTCATCTGATGTTCGGCACTTAGGTAATTTCCAGTTCTTAGCTATTGTGAATAGGGCTGCGATAAACATCGGGGCGGGGGGAGTGCATAAATCTCTGATAATTATATTTTTGTATCTTTTGAATAAATACCCAGTAGTGGGATAGAGGAATCATGTGAGATTTCCATATTCAATTTTTTGAGGAATCTCCATAATGTTTTCCATTGGGGTTTCACTAATTTGGACTCCTACCAATAATGTAAAAGTGATCCATTTTCGCCACATCCTTGACATCCTTAGGTGTTTCCAGTCTTTTCAATAATAGCTAATCTCTTAGTTGTAAGGTGATATCTCATTGTTGTTTTTGATTTGCATTTCCCTGATAGCCAGAGATTAGGAATATCTTTTTATGTGCCTGTTGACCATCTGTACGTCCTCTTTGGAAAATGTATCTCTCCAATTCTTCTTCTCAGTTTTGGATTGGACTCCCTGTTTTTTCTGTTATTGAGATTTATGTGTTCTTTGTATATTTTGTGTATTAGCCCTTGTGCAGAAATATGGAACACAAATATCTTCTCCCAGTTAGGAAGTTGTCTCTTTGTTTTGGTGATGTTTTCTTGCGCTGTAAAGGAGCTTTTCAGTTCGTGTAGTCCCGATTGTTTAATTTTGGTTTTGTTTCCTTGATGCTGGTGTTGAGTCCCCAAAGACCTCTCTAAGACTGATGCCGTGGAAAGTATTTCCGATGTTGTCTTCCAAGACTTCCATGGTTGCTGGTCTTATGTTCAAGTCTCTAGTCCATTTTTAGATAATTTTTGAAATGGTGTTAGAGAATAGTCTCGCTTAATTCTTTTGCACATGGCCGTCCAGTTATACCAACACCATTTATTGAAGAGATTTTCCTTTCTTCATCGTTTGGCTCCACTGCTGTCAATTAACTGACCGTGAATGAATCATTTTCTGGTCCTTCAGTTCTATTCCACTCTCTGTGCTTCTGTTATTATTCCAGTACCATACCATTTTGATCACTATTGCTTTGTAGTGTAGCTCAGTGTCTAGGAGTGTAATCCTTCCAGATTCACTTTTTTTCTCTTTCATAATTTCTTTGACTATTTGGGATCTTTTTTTGTTCCATACAGAGTTTTAGATTTTTTGTTTTATTTCTTTGAAATACACTGTGGGATTTTAATGGGGATTGCATTAAATCTATATATTGTTTTAGGTAAGATAACCATTTTAGCAATGCTAAATTTTCCTAGTCATGAGCAGAAGTCTTTCCATCTCCTTGTATCCGCCTCTGTTGTTTTTGTTGCCTTTTTTTTTTTATTTAAGAAGGACTTGTAATTTTCATTGTACAGGTCTTTCATCTCCTTTGTTAAGTATGTTCCAAGATATTTGATTCTTTTTACTTCTATTTTAAATGGTGGGAATTTCTCATTTTTATTTCTTCTAGCCTGTTTACATATAAGAATCCAATCAATTTTTGTGCATTGATTTTGTAGCCTGCCATTTTTCTTTGTTCATTGATGAGTTCTAGTAGTTTTTGACAAGAGTTTTTAAGTTGTTATATATATAATCATGTCATCTGCAAATAATCATAGTTTTACTTATCCTTTCCAATTTAAATCCTTTCATTTATTTTTTTTTTTTTGCCTAATTGCTCTGCAAAGACCTCCAGTATGATGTCAAATAGCAGTGGTAAGAGGGTGTAGAGCCTTGAATTGTTTTTGGTCTTAGAGGAAATGCTTTCAATTTTTCTCCACTGGTTATGAGGTAGGTTGTGGGTTTATTATATATGGCCTTTATTATGTTGAGGTATGTACCTTATATTTGTATTTGTATATTTGTACAGGTTGTTTTGTTAATCATAAATGGGTATTGGATCTTGTCAAAAGCTTTCTTTGCATCTGTTGACATGATAATGTGTTTTTTTCCCTTGCTCTTGTTGATTTGGCATATTACATGAATAGATTTACACATGTCGAACCATTCTTGCATCTCTAGGATAAATCCCTCTTAGTCATGGATGATACTTTTGATGGATGGTAATTTTGATGCATTATTCAACATAGTTTGCTAATATTTTGTTGAGAAGTTTTGCATCTATTTTCATTAAAGATATTGGTCTGTAATGTCTATCAACCTTTGATATCAGTGTAATGTTAACCTAACAGAAAGTATTTGCAAGTGTTCCCTGTTCTTCGATATTTTGGAAGAGTTTGAAATGAATAGATATTAAGTCTTCTCTGAAGGTTGGGAAACTCATTAGAAAAGTCATCTAGTCCTGGATTTTTATTTTTAGGGAGACTTTTGATTACCTCTTCAATTATTTTGCTTATGATTATTCTGTTCAGGTGTCCCAATTCTTCCAGATTTAGTCTTGGTAGACAGTATTTTTCTAAAAGTCTGTCCATGTCCTCGAGATTGTCCACTTTGTTGACATAGAACTGTTGATAGTGGTCTCTAATGATGTTTTGTATTTCTGTGGTATCTGTTGTAACTTCTCCCTTTTCATTTCTCATTCTAGTTGTGAAAGTTTCCTCTTTTTTTCTTTGTGAGTCTAGCCATTGATTTGTAAATATTGTTTATTTTTTCCAAGAATAAACTTTTGACATCATTGATTTTCTAAATTGTCTTTTTATTTTTTATTTCCTTTACTTCTGCTTGAATTTTTATTATTTCCTTTCTTCTATTGATTTTTGGCTTGAATTGTTCTTTCTCTAGTTGCTTTAAATGTAGGATTGGATTGTTTATTTGTGATTTTTTTCATGTTTCTTGAAGTGGGCCTTGTAATTAGATTCTAAAATCCTTATAACTAGATTCTAAAATCACCCATAGTTAATTGAAAGTCATCTGACACTGCAAATATAAGAGAGAGATTTGGAAATGATAGAGTGAGTAGAAGGAATATTTTTAGTTTATGAATTTTCCTGCATCTTAATATCTACATGAACTTATTATTTTTTCCCTGCCAGAATCTCAAAAATAACTATATAGGTCAGGAGACATTTATTGAAATCAAATATTTAATAAAATGTCTTCTTTTTTGTTATTTGAGATGAAATCTTATTCTCACAATTTCTGAAATGTTTTGAAGATGTCTCCTTAATATACATGTTGAATTGTGTTATTCAGTTTAAAATTCTTTTTTTAAATGTAAGCTAAAGCCATTGAAATGTACTATAGGATATGTATGTTTGATAGTTATTTTATTATTTTATTCTATTTTTGTTGTTTTAAAGTGAGTTTGTGGCTGTTTGTCTTCTATTATTTTGGTTTTCTTTGTGTTCAGATATGTTAATAATATGTAATTTTTAACCCACTTACTATGTCTCTATTATTTTAATTTTGTTTTTATTTGAAAAAATTTTTTTGATTCTTTTTTTGAAGGTGCAGTCAGAAATGAAGGCAAACAGGCAGGCGAGAAGGAAGACAGAGAAGAAAGAAATACTTCATTTTATCTTTACTTACTTGTTTACACTGCTGTTTTCCTCCAGACCCAGGATTGGAATCCAGGGGTATATGGCCAGTGCTTCTTTGGAGGCACTTGACATAACCACTGTTTATCAGGGTGTACCAAATTTGTTTTTATTTTAACTAAATTTCTTTCTACTTTTTAATTTCTGTTCCCTATCTCCTTGTGCTTTTGTCAGAATCTGTTTTCTTTTAAGCAGTTTCCATTTAGCCTTTATTATTTGGATGGTTTCCTTTGTATCTTCTTTCTACTTCTTTTCTGAGCTTTGAAACAGCTTGCACATCATTTGCACTTACTGACTTACCTTCAGTGATCTCTTGTATTGTCTGTGTTCTTGTTTTATAAATTTTTTTTTCTAACTAATAGAGAAACATTTGGCTAAGATTTCACCTGCTGTGGTAATATATCTATAGTAAAATGTCTTCATCCTTTCTCTACTTCTATTCACTACTTTATAGTAATATATTTGTATAGAGCCAGCACTGCTATTTATTTCAAATGACAACTTGTTTTTAATGAGACAGTTTTGTCTCACTTAGCTATTTCTTTTTTAAAGGAAAGGTGCAAGCAGAAATGAAGACGAACAAAGACTGGCAGGCAGGAAGAGGAAGGAGCATCTCTACTTTTTTTATTCAGTTGCTCATCTTGGTTGTTCCTGCCGGTCCTGGGAAGCAAACTCAGAGCCTTGTGATGTGTGTGGCTTGTGACAAAATGCTACTCCACTGGGATTATCTTGATAGCTATTTGCATATGGTTTGCATATCATCAGGGCCATTGTAGTAGGAGAAAATATCTTTTTATCCCAGGGTTCGCAGTATGAGTTTTTATCATTTATCCGCTTCAAATCACTAGAGAAAAGTTGTTTCACTGCAATTTCTCTTCTTTCTACCCTGACACATGGGCAGACTGTTTGTGAAAATAGGGCTTGTCTTCAGCATTAGTTTTATAGGACTCTCTCCTATACTTACCAAGAATAAAGTCAGTTTGGAGAAACATCAGCATCTGCAATTAGTCCATTAATTCTAATATTACTGTTGCAAGAATTTAGGCATTAAATATTCGAGTGTGCAACCTTATATTCTAGAATCATTCTTTGCCAGCATTTCTTTAGTGTTGCAGTCACTTGGTCACTTGGTCTGACATCCTCTCCAAGTCTCGATTGCTTTAGGCACTGATATTTTGTGGTTTGCGGCTTCAAATGCCTCCTAGGTTTTCTGTGGTAAAGGTTGTATTTCTCATTCTTGTTCTCCATTGTTTTATTATAATTATGAAGCAAGAGGGAAATGCCAATTCTCTGGCAGCATTTTTAATGCATAAGCCTGCCAACACTTTAAAATTGCTTTTATTTTTACTGTCATTTGATGAGTGCTCTGATGGTATAACCACGTCCAAAGTTTAAAATATGTGATTTATGATAAATCTGAAATATATGTAATCAAATAACAGGTCTCTGTTATGAGTGTTCTCAAGAAAAATTCACCTTTTCTGAATATGGAGGTATAGGTTTTATCAGCAACATCATGAAATTCCATAAAACAGTGCATGCTATTGTGTGGAAATCAAAGCTTTATGTCATGTTTTCTGACATCAAGTTCACAATTTTAGAAAGAAGAGAAGACAAGCATGGATATACAAAATGCAATGTAATACATGAAAAAAAATTATATTGTATTACAAAATATGTGTTAGAGGAGTACAGAGAAAGGGAGCGATTGTTTTTCCTGTTGAGATAAAACAATGACATATGTTAGTAGAAGTTTTTATCTGGTAAAATAAATGTAAGAGTAATGTGTAGAAAGTGAAGGGGATGCCTATTTTTTCTCTACAGTTCAAGTGATTAGTACCTAAGGAATTAAGTGCATATTCTGCAGTCACTTCAAAAACCTTAACAATCACATAACATCTCTTGTTTAGTAAAGAATTTGACTGGTCTTTTCTCTGTTTCCTGTGAGAGAAGTTCTAAATCATTAGAATTTCTTGCGTAATAAGAGTGTCTTTGTCAATGCCCTTTGGGTCACATTTGACTTTATGAACCATGATGATGCTGGTCATCACAGAGACCACCCAAGTGATTAGACAGAGCTTTGAGCAGGTCCAACCTTCAAGGAGTAGAAGGAACCTGGAGATTGAGTTCAGTCACATAAATAATGGTTTAATCAATCATGTCTACATAAAGAAGGATCAGTGGGTGGTAAACACAGTGATGTGCCTGGAGGGTATAGCCCCATAATTCCATGGGGATAGGACATAGATCCTAATAGAAGATACTCCCAGACCTGAGTATCTGTGTCTATTTGGTTGATATTTTTATACAAAAACAATAGTCATATGTATAGCTCTTTCCTGAGTTTTGTGTTCTAATTAATTGTCCAATCAGAGGAGGTCATTAGAATCCCTGTATACTTATTTATTCACTTGGTCAGAAGTGTGGTCTGGAGTAATGTGGGTTTCTGATACAAGGGTAGTCTTATTGAGGTGTCTTTGCTAACTCTGGGCAGTTATTATTAGAATTGTATCATGGTGTCAGGATAGCATCCCCATTCCAATGCGAGTCTAGAGAGATAAAGGCTAATACAACTCTCCAAGCAATTCAGTTTAGGATAGAGATGTATGACCCTTAATTTTTTATAAAAGATGCAGATATTTTTGACTCTTTATGTTTTAACTTAGGACATAAGTAATATACTTTATAACAAGTTGAAAAATTATTAATATTTAAGCTACCTTATGTGATACCAAATATTAATCTGAATATTTGTATTCAGTATTGACTTCAATTCCCAATGAGGCTCGTAAAATAATTGTTACTTTAATTTTGACCTAAGTAAACTATTACCCTTCATTTTAAGAAGACCTTTAAAATATTTCATGATTAGTAAAATTTTATTTTTGATCAACAACTTTCCTGCCTTTGGAAGGCAGAGAATTTGCCTTGTATTGATCTCTACCTGGTGAATTTGACATTTTGTTAGTTGAATATAGACTTCACAAGGATCAACCTAATCATTTAAAATATCTCTGCAAGGCCCAGCATTGAGCATGTCACAATTTGCACCAATACCTGCTGATTTTATTTTTAAGGGAAGATGTGTGCAGAAGTAGTGGAATGTTAGGCATTAAGAAAAAGGGACTATTTCAGGTGTAAAGCTAGAAAAAATGGCAAAACTGAAGGATGGAGAAAAAATAAGCTTTTTATTCAGCAGGGGTTAAAGGTGAAGAGAGGCAGGCAGGAAGGAAAAGAGAGGAGGAAGAAGCACTTTATTTTATTTAGTTCATCTTGAGCTGAGAACTTGGGTTCTTGGCATGTATGTGAACTGCGCTCTCCACTGAAGACAGCTGACCTAACTGCTACTCCACCAGTATGTGCCACCGATTTTATAGCCATAAACAGAAAATTATGCTGCACATCAGTGTAGCTTGTTAGAGGAAGTGTAGGTTGTTTTTAGTTTTGTTTTTTTTTTCTAAAGAAAGGTGCAGGCAAGAAAGCAGGTGAGCAGGCAAGCATGCAGGAAGAGAGAGGAGGAGGAAGTACTTTATTTTTATTTAGTTTTTCACATTGGTTGTTCCTCCTGGACCCAGGTCTTGAACTTGGAACCTTGTTATGTATGCGGGATTGCTGCCAGGTATACTAGACCACTAGGCCACAAGAGCACACCCAAGAAAGTGTGTTTATTCAATAATCTCAAATATTTTAGGGCTACTACAACTGTGATACTTAAGTCAATTATATTTATCCTTTTATTGACCCCTTATTATATAAATATTTTCTTTTAAGAATTGTGTACTAGCTGTTACTCAAGCACCCTTGCCCCCTGCCCCCCATCGCCACTCCAGGTCACTAACTGAAGTCTGTGGGCTTTTACAAGGTCTGAACCTTTGCTGCCTGAGCTACAGGGGTGCGCCTTAAGTTGGCTTCATCCCCCCTACTTCTACTTCCGGGTCTCACCAGGGCGTATGGTTTTCATAGCCTGTGCTTTAGTCTCCTGAGCTATACAGTAAGGCACTCTTACTCTAATTTATGATTTAGATTTTTGACTGCAGAATTACTGAGCTGTAGCTGAAGTCTGGTGCTCAGGAGTAGGAGGCATTTTAGAACCATCTGGAGAGTATCAAGGCAGAAATGTCAATGTGTATGCTCTATGGCCTGCATACCGCCAACTTCTTTCCTGTGATCCTTAATCCCCAATAAACTGTGTGGTATTATTGACATGTGTGCAGAAATGAAAAACATATTTTATTGTCTAGAAAATTCTCATGACTGATAATGGGGTTTTGGCAAGGTGATAAAGATGTATACAGAAGTAGTGGAATGTTAGGTATTCAGGAAGGGGAATATTTTAGGTGTAAAGATGGCAAAATGGTCAAATTGAAGAAAGTAGAAAAAAGTAAACTAATTTTTTATAGATTTTCAATGCATCATTTGAAAATATTTTCATTCAGAATAAAATCATGTATCAACAAGGCAGATAGCTAAAAATAGGGTATATAGATTATATAAATTCTTCTCCCAGTGATACTAAATAGTTGTTATACTTTCTAAGTGAATTTTAGAATTAACAGTATATATTAATTTTCTAGAATTGCTATAAAAATACCACACATTGGGTGACTTAAACACAGAAACTTATTTTCTTATAAATTGGAGAAGTAAACTGGAGACTGGAAGTCCAAGACTGAGGTATCAGCAGTTTTGAAGTCTTCTGAAGTCTCCTTTAACTGGTGACTGGCTGCCTTTTCTGTGTTCTCATTTGACCTTTCCTCTATGTGTGTAAATTTTCTCATCTTGTCAAATTGGAGTAAGGTACATCCTAATGGTCTAATTTTAATGCAATCACTACTTTAAAGAGCTTAATCAAATATGGTTACACTCTGATGTACAAGGGGTTAGGGTTTTCAACATATGAATTTGGTGGTGGTATAAATTCATCCCATAGCACAGTAAAAACAAAATGTTTCATAGTATGCTAAAATTTATTTTGAATTATTAAATTTAGTATGTGAGCCAATTTATTTTCAATACATCACTAGTTAGTAAATTGACTCTAGAAAATAAATCTTAATTTTGTTTTTTTCTGCGAAGTATAATTGACAAAACTTTCTAAGAGAGTTTCCATTCCTCTTAGAGTAGTATAGTTCTGAATTGTATTATTTTTCCCCTCCTGAAAATCCAAAGGAACAAACAAATAATCAGCAATCTATATGTATAAATCAAAGTAAGGGAGAGACACTATCTGCAAACTCAAAACTATGTCTGGGAGCTTCAAGGGTTTCTAAGCTGACCTGGGAACTAGAACATAGGGAAGTTGTGAGAGGACTATGGGGAGGAAAAGTGAGTATAGAGGGGGCCCAGCTATAGCAGATCTGATCAATTTCCAGTCAATATTCATCCCAGTGGATAAGATCCTATACTGAGAGTGAACCGCTATAAACAGGTTTGAGATGGAACAGGACATGATTTCTAGGGTTGATAAGGAGTTTGAAAGTATAGAAAATTCCAGTTAGGAAAGCAAAAATAGTAGCAAACCTTTCAAAGAGTAGGACTGTTCACATGTGATCAAACCTTTCAAAGAGTAGGATTGTTCACATGTGATTACAACCTAGAAAGAAACCAGGGAAACATAGGCTGGTAGTGGAAGGCCTCTGGAACCAGATTAGATTCTCAGGGGCAGTAAAGGTATGTTTTTCCAAAGGCACCACACAATGAGGAAAATGGCTCTTGAACTGAGAGCTTCTGGACAAGTGAAACCTCTAAATTTATCCTCGGGCTTCCATATACTTATAAAGCTCTAGGAAATCTAACTTCTTCAAATAACAAAAAAAGTAATATTTATAATATTCACAGGAAAATACTGTAAAAATGTGAAATGAAGTAACACATTGTTTCTACTGATGATACAAAATATGCACCTGAAAAAAGTTAAGATTAAGCCGATGAAACTATAGCCGGCTTACCAATTTGAATTTTCAGAATATAGAATGATGTTCAGACAATGGAAAAGTATGAAACTAGAATTGGAAGAACTTGGTAAGGAAATAAAAGAAAAAGATAAAACTTTGAGAAATAGAGCACAGAGGCACATTAAGGGAAGACAGAAATGTAAACATTCAAAATAAATGAAGTAAAAATAAGGGCATAAAAAGTATTATAGAAAAACAATAATACATACATTGCAAAAAGGTGATTTCCAAAATGCTTAATTGACATCATAGAAAGAGAAAACTAAAAAAAAAAAATTATTAAAACTTTGGATAGAAGAATATGGAGACTAATAGTAACTGCAATAATGTTTTAGAGCTGTCACTATTTACTAAAATTCCATTACTATCTTTAAACATTTTTCTGTATATCTGAGCCTTTCTAATTTTCAGAATGCATTGGATAATGGAAGAATTTAGCATTTGGTATGCTAATTGTATCAAAATTTGAAATCAGTTGCCTCTCTTTCAGCCTCAGTAGGTAGTATGTGTAGAGAAACATGGCATGGGATCCTTGGTGCTTGAGATCTTGCCCTGACTTTGTGCTCTCATACTGGTCACTTCATCTTCTTTGATATGTTTTCTCATACATAAAAATAATGAATAAAATATTAGCTGGATTTTTTTATTTCCCTGTCTCTCAATATTTAGGTGGGGGTGTTTATTTTTATATTTAGGGGAAATAAAGTAAATCCTGTTTAAAAAAGAATAAGAAATTCTGTTCCAGATAATTAGCAGAGACAAAAATTTCCAAAGCATGGCAAATATTGACTCCACAATTCCAAATTAAAATTGTTATTGACATATCTATATTTATACCACCACATTTTAAGACTTAAATTTATGAAAAAAAAATGTATTGAGGTGACTTCAATGTATAAAAGTTTAAGTTTTAGATACAGTTTTTCCCTTCTTAAAATATGATTTAGCATAGCATGGCCTTCACCACATTTCTAATAGTCCTCCACCCCTGTGCTTTGAACCCCCCACTCTTTGA